>JAMZAV010002268.1:0-104769 GCA_024449915.1 Sweltsa coloradensis | reverse complement strand
ATAAAGGGAAAGGGCCCGCCCCCCAAAACGTATAGAAAGTGGAAAGGTTTTACAAAACTTAGGGGATGCACCGTAATCGATATTTCGATATAATCAAAAAAGGGGATATTTTTGATAATCGATAACCAAAATTCATTATCGATTATCGAAAAATAAAAAATAAATTGGTCAATAGTGCACGAACCAAACTATTTTCTCACGTTTTGCCATGCACTGGCTGGGCTGATGGTGTCACACTGGAGATTTATGTTTAGAAATGAGCTATCAGTCGATCACGAAACCTAACACATGACATCGAAGACAGCGAGACAGCGAACGGAACGCAATTGTATTGTTTTGACTTACACTTGCCACACTTGAGGTTCCACTTATAGGTCGGAACAGGCTTTGTTGGTGATATCGATATTATCGATAATATCGATTCGATAATGACATTACAATTTTGATAGCCGATAATCAAAAAAGTATCGATGTGCATCTCTACATGATCGGCACCGCTATTTTTACTACTACACTATATTATTTTTATTTTGTATTTAAATAATTAATATTTGCATTCTCATACACCTACAACATTTGAACATGTAACATTATTAATTAAAAGATGTGAAAATGACAGAAAGAGAAAGAGCATCTGCCCCATAGTATGTGAGTACCTAACCCTTTAAAATAAAAATAATATTATAAGCAATACAATGTTCAAAATAAATATAGTAACACATAACAAAAACTTGTAAAAATACAGCCAAACCCTAACACACTCAATGGAAATGAGATCTAAATAAGGGCCAAGCTCATCTACCCTTCCACATTTGCGCATTCTTAATTCATAAACGTACAGTGTCCCGTAACAACATCCTTGAAAAGCTTGGCAAAATAGAATTTACAACTATTAATTTAAACGTAATAGTTCATCGAAATTATTTTTTCTAATTAATTTAAACGTAATATCATGCAAATTCTATTTTGCCAAGCTTTTCAAGAATGTTCATTATCATTATAGATAATATAAACAATTATTATTATTATTATTTATTATTATGATAATGATAATCGGATGAAACACTGAACCTATCGCGGTGAAACATAAAATTTAAACAAACATCCGTGATTGGTTTTGTGGGCTGTTACCATGTCCACCAGGTACTCTACACAATGCTCGCTCACTCGTCTAGCAGCGACTGTCGTTTTCGTAGTGTTATCATTGCTTAAACATGTGTGACCCTAGAATACTCTATAGGAGACTTCGGCAAAACCCTGTACTCAGCTTCACAGCTTGCTGGATGTAAAAGGGCGCGATGTTCTTTAACAGCTCACAAACATGAGCATGCGTGGAGTTTGTTTGTTTTTGTTTTGAATAAATGTCATTATTTTACATTTTGAAGGATGTAATTTTTGTAAACTTAAAATAATGAAGTACACAGTATTGTTAGCTCTGTACGTGTCATTATGGAAAGTGTGTTATGCGTCATCTGACAGGGACCCCCTGAAAGCAGTTATTCAGAGCAACTGGGAGTTCACTAGCTCGCTGTACACGAAGATCTCCCAGGCAGCTAACCCAGAAGGAAACTTCGTCTTCTCGCCGCTAAGTGTGCAGGTAATCTTGGCCTTGTGTTCCGTGGGCGCTGGGGGCGAAACTGCTAAACAGGTGTTGAAAGGCCCCTTCCTGATAACACCGACGATATCAAAATTGGTTTTAAACGACTCCTTGAATCGCTTTCTAGTTCAAGAAAAGTCACCCTGAAAATTGCGAATAAAGTCTTCCCTGATGTCAGATTTCACGTTTTGAATAGCTTTCAACGACATTGCCCAAGAGTTCTTCTTGTCGGATGTCGAGAATGTCAACTACGGAGAACCTATGAACGCTGCTAGAACCATAAACGAGTGGGCGGAGCAGAAAACTCACAAGAAGATCACTGACATTGTGTCCGCTGATGGTTTGGATGCAAACACAGCAATGATTCTGGTCAATGCTGTCTACTTCAAAGGGGAGTGGGATGTAGCGTTTGACAAAGAAGACAAGATTCAAGGTACGTTTTACGTTAATGGGAAAGACAAGAAATAAATTAAAATGTTGCAGTGTAATAGGAAGTTCAAGTTCGATATAAATAGGGATCTTGGTGCTAAACTTCTTGAGGCGCCTTAAACAAGAACAAAACAATGTCATTTTTCATTATTTTGCCGATGGAAAAAGATGGTCTACCGAGCGTCGAAGCAAAGTTGGCATCTATGAAGTTGCTGGATATTTACGAATCAACAAAACAATATGTAGACATATATTTTTCTCTACCAATTTTCTCAATTAAACAATCATTTCAACTCAATAAAATTCTTAACGAGTTGGAGATTGTTGACATGTTCGGTAGTGACGCAGACTTTTCGGGTATGTCTACGGAAATGGGGCTCTCTGTCAGCAAAGTGTTACACACGACAATGATTGAGGTCAATGAAGAGGGGACGGTAGCGGAGTATACAGCTTCTAGGTTGAGTCCACAAGGCGAGCGTTTCGTCGTCGACCACCCATTCTCCTTTGCGCTGGTCTCCAAACTGACGAATGTCGTGCTCTTTATGGGGAGGTACACCGGAGATGAGGGCGAGACGAAGTTCACACGACACCTCAGAAGGCGGTAATAATAGTATAACAAATCTCAAGAAGATCCGGTCCACGGCGTCTGGTGACAAGGACTTCACTTTACATCGCAAAGAGCCTGAGCCTGCAAGATACTTTGAACTTAGGCAAGGTTGCAAGGATTTCACGTCTGATCGCGAGTCTTATATACGTAAGAATAAACTTAACTTTTATCAAGTACAAACACTTGATATGGTTTGCAAGGTTTTGGCAATTTCAGATTCTCTTGGTGAAGACGGTTATAAAAAAATGTGCATTCTTTTGTGGTCTGATCCTGATTCTCTTCATCTTGAAAGACCTCGAAGAAGATGACCTAAGACGGAAATGCAATTCAAATTTTCCTGAAGAAAGATTCAAAGAAAATTGCAAGAAATTACCGCCTTATTCTTCTGGTGAAAATGAACGTCTTAAAACATTAAGGGAACAATGCAAGAGTAAAGGCTTCTCATCCGCTGTTTCTTTGCAGTATTTGGGGATGTTGACTGTTCCTTATAGTATTATATTACACATATTTTTATAGAATGTTAGTATTTTAATTGTCGTAAAAACTAAAATAATATATTTTGGAAGTTGGAGCGATATTATGAAACCGGTTATTATTAAATTATCTTTCAAATTAAATTGTTATTATTTTATTTTATTATTATTTATATTTGCATTTATTTACATGTAGACTAGCCTACCATCATTTGAACACAATATTAAAAATAAATGCGAGAGTGACAGAAAGAGCATCTGCCCCATAGTACATGAGTACCTGTTTCAATCGATACGTTATCTATAAATACATTCAGTTGATATTCTCTCCCCGAAGATTTATACATTGAGACGAGAATTAAACTTTATAAAAGTTAAATATACGTGTTTCAATGTCGCGCGACACACAAGGAAGGAAATCTTCTCGCCTTAATTCGCCAACTAGAAATTTTCGGGTTGGAGGAATCACCACATTTATCGAACGCTTTAAACAAGTGTTCTTCATTTCTTAGGGTGAAAGGGGAAGGTGCGGGTCAGCAAAGTCTTATTTATCCATCATTATAATAACAAATTATTAATTTTATTTACTATAATGCTAATGATAATCGGATGAACCACTGAATCTTTTGCTGAAATTTAACATCCATGATCTGTTTTGTGGATGCTGTTACCATTTCCACCGGGTACTCACACAATGCTCTCTCACTCGTCTAGCAATGACTTAAGAGTTTTCCTGGCAATTTTACTCTATCTGTTATTACTCTGTGCTCGCCCTGCCACGCGCTCTAGTGTAGTACTCAGAAGCTCGGCCTAGCTCGACTCCTTCCCACGATCTCCTTTTCCCTTTACTTGTACTTGACGCTCCATGCGCCACAGCTTAGTGAAGCGTTGGTTTGTGTGGCTCGTTGGTCTTGTTGTTAGCGTATCTGCTTCCAATGCTGAAGGTCCAGGGTTCGATTGCCGCTTAAGTCAGTAGTATTTTAACTTCTGAATCAGTTCGTGTCTTAGAAGTTTGTAAACGGTGACTGTGGAGCCGTCCTAGCAACGAAGCACATAGTAAATTCAGTTTTGTTCTGAATCGGCCTTGTTGATTTTGGCGTTGATTCGCGGGTGTTCGCAGTGTCCATACCTCTGATTGCTATATTTCCTATAAAAAAGATATCGATCTTTGGTTGGTTATCCGCGCTCACTCGTCGATTGCGTCGGGGCCTACAGGGTTGGCTTGGTCGCTTTGATTTAAAGTCCTCCACTGAAAATCAGTTATATAACGGAGTGGATAGACTCTAAATACAATAAAATTTATTTATTTATTTTATTTACTTTAGTGCGAGTGTGCAGTGGTACTTGCCCTCTACAGGACAATCCACCGAGCTTCATGACATGTTCAGGGAACCTTCGGAACCTTCAAACTTATATATGAGGTGGATTTAAGTACAATCAAAGAAGTATTTCTCATAAAAAACGCAATTCTTCGATTCTTTTCGATTCGATTTTTGTAAAATTAAATATGTTAGCTTTGTACGTTACATCGGCTTCTTCGATCCAGATTAAAATTTCAGGGAACCTTTGAAACTTTCGAACTTAGACCTTGGAAGAAATATTTCTTGTGTATATCGTAATTTTCGATTTAAAAAACATTAATTCATCTGATTTTTTCCTCTCTACAGACAGGACAAACGCTCCTCCGATCTTCAAGAAATCTCCAAGGAACCTCTCAACTTTCTAACGTAAATGTTCTAAAACTATTTCTATGTTATCTGATATAGTAATTGTCGTATAAAAATCTGTCCCAACTGGGATCGAACCCAGAACCTCAGGCAAGTTTAATATTCATTATTATAGTTTAGTTTAGTTTAGTTTAGAATTATGCAATGAACGACATGGGTTCTTGCTTACCGTGTACAATACCGGGTCTGAAACCCTCAAATGTAGGATGATTGTATTATACCAGGGAGAAAAAAACGCGCTTTGCCATGTTGGCAGAGTGGGTTGTGGAGCATTGAGAATGTAGAGATGACAGACATTCTGTCGTGATATAATACTACTTACTACAGTCAAGTACTTGGATTTTTTGGGCATGATTTACAGATCGGAACGGGCCCTTGGACCCGTCTCTTCTTAGAAAGTTTGTGGTCCTGGCGATGATGCGTTTAGAAGGGCAGCAGTATAGTGTTGTAAGTACACCTGCACAGAAAAACGATAGATTACAACAAGTGTAAAATCTAAAAAGTGTACGACAAACAAACATGTCTTGTCTGCATGGTGCACGCGGTAAATATGACTTATTTCCTAGGAATTCTGTCTGGCCCAGGGTAAACCCCTCTAATTCTACGCATTCTCCCATGTCGCCTGCCTCTAGCAAGACATACTCGTGATGCCGGGCCTGACTCGCTCGTATTTACAACGACTCCGGTCATTTGAATAACAATTCGTGAGGAATTTCCCTAAAGCTTCCCCTGACGTCTTGTGTTTAGTATGGGCCGCACGTATCTCTCTGTTCTACTTTACTCATTACGCCGCGTATGTACGTAACTTAGTTCTAAGTACTCGCTTAGAGCATGTCCTCCTACAGTTAAATTCTAAACTTATCTGTAAAGGATAGTTAGCTCGTTGACTGACATCACAGGGTTTGAAATTTGAGCAGTTGTCAATTATTGTCCTACAAGTGTCAGTAACCTTTCTAAAATGTTCAAATAATTTTCTTTTAAATGATTTATATTTGATTTGGAAAAAAAGTGCAAATTTAAATATTTTTATAAAATTTTTTCTAGCTGGTTTTCGATCGATATTATATTCATGCGACTGTGAGCTGTCCCCCATATTATGCTTTCTTGCAAAAGCAAAATTTTTTTAGGGATAGGCCCACGTCGGATCTTTCTATAGCCCAACGAAAAAGCCCTTGTAAATGTGTTATTTATTTAAATTATTTGTTAGCTTTTTTTTTTTAAACACGATTTTGTATTGATTAGTACGCTGGTCCCCGGGTCATCCTACAATTGGAAAACAGTCGATAAAGATTGAATTTAATAAAAATTCCTTTAAAAAAATGAAAAAAATAAAATTTTTATTTATAAGTCTCCCCTCGTCACATCGCATGATTTTCGTGGGGACATTAATTTTTAAACCGATCAAGCCAAACCCTTTGCCCCGACACCATCGCGAGCGAAAAAATGACCAAATCCGGGATATTTTAAGTTGGAAACACCGATCAAACAAATTTGGGTACGATTCCAAACCCATCAACCCCCTACCCATGACAATAATTACTATTTATAGTATCAAAAAACAAATGGTAAGGTGGTGTGGTGATGTTTTAATAGTAAACCCAAAAGAAATCTGTAATGTATTTTCACGTTTTTTGTGATTTTGTCATTATCATTAATTTTCACGTGTGGGGGTATTATAGCTTCGAGCTGTGGATTATTTTTTGTAATTTTGAATTAATTTTTATCAAGTAATTCCACAACACACCAATGCAAGTTTTTTTTGCTATGCAGCTGAATGAAAACCTTATTGTTTTATCTTTGTTTTGTTTCCTGCCGCTGTGGGGGCACCCCTGCTTTGTACTCCTCGCCGACTGATTTCAAGCCCTACACTTACCTTGGCCGGCGCTGAAAGTGATTAGTCATCTCTGTGCTTTTTTCCTCTAACAATTTTTACCTTGAAAATAAGCCGTGTAAAAACTATTATACAACAGACAGATTCAATTCGCAAAGTTTCTTCTTCGATTTGGGGTTTTTTTAACCGCCATCTTGCTTTCGTTTTTCTTCATAATTGTTTGTGATTAATTAAGTAATTGTAATATTTATCTTTAAAAGGGATTAAATCACAATGTATGAAGATTTTTTTAAAAAAAGAAGGTGTCAAAAAATGAGAATGCCGGACTTTTGGGAACCTTGGATGAGGCCCCATACCCTATTCAACGGTTTGTTTTGACGCCGCCTGGGGGCATGTGACGCATGGATGGGGACCTGCTGAGCTGACAAAACCCGGGCCGGGGGGAGGGTAAGTAGACACTCGGTTAGAAAGCGTTTTTATTTAGTAAGGGGGTTTACATTTTGTGGGGATGGAGTGTTCCAGATTTGTTTTTAGCACCGCAGCCAACAAGTTTTTTTTGTCTAATTTAATTAATGTGATGTGAATAGCATTACAATTTTGTCAGATATGTGAAGAGTACGGAAGGCTCATGATACAGTTAAAAAAAATTTTTTTTTTTTTGGATTTTTTTTTTTTTTTTTTTTTTTTTTTTTTTTTAAAAAAAAAAGGGGAAAAACATTTCTAATAATTTTTTTTTTTAAGTCTAAACTTATATATGAGGTGATTTAAGTACAATCAAAGAAGTATTCTCATAAAAACGCAATTCTACGATTCTTTTCGATTCGATTTTTGTAAAATTAAATATGTTAGCTTTGTACGTTACATCGGCTTCTTCGATCCAGATTAAAATTTCAGGGAACCTTTGAAACTTTCGAACTTAGACCTTGGAAGAAATATTTCTTGTGTATATCGTAATTTTCGATTTAAAAAACATTAATTCATCTGATTTTTTCCTCTCTACAGACAGGACAAACGCTCCTCCGATCTTCAAGAAATCTCCAAGGAACCTCTCAACTTTCTAACGTAAATGTTCTAAAACTATTTCTATGTTATCTGATATAGTAATTGTCGTATAAAAATCTGTCCCAACTGGGATCGAACCCAGAACCTCAGGCAAGTTTAATATTACATTATTATAGTTTAGTTTAGTTTAGTTTAGAATTATGCAATGAACGACATGGGTTCTTGCTTACCGGGTACAATACCGGGTCTGAAACCCTCAAATGTAGGATGATTGTATTACCAGGGGAGGAAAAAACGCGTTTTGCCATGTTGGCAGAGTGGGTTGTGGAGCATTGAGAATGTAGAGATGACAGACATTCTGTCGTGATATAAGTACTACTTACTACAGTCAAGTACTTTGATTTGTGGGCATGATTTACAGATCGGAACGGGCCCTTGGACCCGTCTCTTCTTAGAAAGTTTGTGGGTCCTGGTGATGATGCGTTCAGAAGGGCAGCAGTATAGTGTTGTAAGTACACCTGCACAGAAAAACGATGGATTACAACAAGTGTAAAAACTAAAAAGTGTAGGACAAACGAACAAACATGTCTTGCCTGCATGGTGCACGCAGTAAATATGACTTATTTCCTAGGAATTCTGTCTGGCCCAGGGTAAACCCCTCTAATTCTACGCATTCTCCCATGTCGCCTGCCTCTAGCAAGACATACTCGTGATGCCGGGCCTGACTCGCTCGTATTTACAACGACTCCGGTCATTTGAATAACAATTCGTGAGGAATTTCCCTAAAGCTTCCCCTGACGTCTTGTGTTTAGTATGAGCCACACGTAACTATCTGTTCTACTTTACTCATTACGCCGCGTATGTACGTAACTTAGTTCTAAGTACTCGCTTAGAGGCATGTACTCCTCACAGTTTAAATATCTAAACTTATCTGTAAGAGGATAGTTAGCTCGGTTGACTGACATCACAGGTGTTTGAAATTTTGAGCAGTTGTCAATTATTGTCATACAAGTGGTCAGAAACACCTTTCTAAAAATGTTCAAATCATTTTTCTTTTAAATGATTTGTATTTGATTTTGGAAAAAAAAGTGCAAAATTAACTATTTTCATAAATTATTTCTAGCTGGTTAACGATCGATATTGATAATCTATGCGACTGTAGAGCTGTCCATATATTATGCTTTCTTGACAAATATGCAAAGTTTGATATAGGTATAGGCCTACGTCGGATGCTTTCTATAGCCGAACGAAAAGCCATTTGTCAAATGTGTTATTTATTAATTAGTTAGATAGTTAGCTTTTTTTGTAAACACGTACTTTTGTATTGATTAGTACGCTGGATCCCCGTGGTCATCCATACTAATTGGACAGCAGTCGATAAAGATTGAATTTAATAATAATTCCTTTAAATAAATGAAATAATATAAATTTGTATTTATAGAGTCTACCCACTCAGTCACATAACTGCATGATTTTCAGTGGGGACATTAAGTTTAAAGCCGATCAAGCCAACCCTGTAGGCGCCGACACCATCGACGAGCGAACAATGACCAACTACCGGTATATTTTAAGTTGGAAACACCGATCAATCAAGTTGGATACGATTCCAACCGCATCAGATCCACCTATACCTATGACAATAATTACTATGTTAGTAGTCAAAATCATAATGGTATAGGTGGTGTGGTGATGTTTGATATAGTAAACCACAGAAATCTGTAATGTATATTCCACGTTTTTTTTTGTGATTTTGTCATTATCATTAATTACACGTGTGGGTGTATTATAGCTTCGAGCTGTGGATTATTTTTTGTAATTTTGAATTAATTTATTATCAAAGTAATTCCACAACATCACCAATGCAAGTTTTTGTTGCTATGCAGCATGAGATGCAAACCTTATTGTTTTCATCTTTGTTTTGTTTGCCTTGCCGCTGTGGTGGCACCCCTGCTTTGTACTCCTCGCCGACGTGATCACAAGCCGTACACTTACCTTGGCCGGCGCTGAAAGATGATTAGTACATCTCTGTGCTGTTTTCCTCTAACAATTGCCACGCTTGGAATAATAAGCCGATGTAACAACATATTATACAACAGACAGATTCAATTCTGCAAAGTTTCTTCTTCTGACTCCTGGTTTTTCTAAGCCGCCATCTTGCTTTCGTTTTACTTCATAATTGTTTGTGATTAATTAATGTAATTGTAATATTGAGTCTTAAGGTGATAGACAGTGTTGTGACTTATCTAGACAAAATTATCTAAATAATTTACCTAGATCAAATCTGTTATCTAATATTATCTTATCTAGATAAGAGTGTTATCTTTTTTCTATTATCTAGATAGAATAAAATTTATCTTATCTAATCGTTTTTGTTTTTAGATTTAAACATTTAGAAACAAAATTGAAAATTAGAAATTCGTCTCAATAATGATATATTTTATCTAAGCGAAATTATCTAAATACATTTTTTCATCTTTTATCTTTCATCTAGATCATTTTTTGCGTTTTATCTTTTTACTTATCTAGGCCTAGATAACGTTTTGGAGAAATATGTTTATCTTCATCTAGATAAAAAATAAATTATCTAGTCGTAACATTCATAATAAGATTATTTCTTCTGATGGACAATTTTACAATTAGTCCAATCAACCTTCTCAGTGATACTTGGTCCTCTTCAAACTAAAGTTAATGTCTTCTCAAATACGCCAGTAATTAAAAAAAAAAAATTTACTTGAAGAGGCTTACGTGCGAACACTCAGCATATCCACTATCCAGTACTATTGTTCTTTACTAATAACATGCAAGAAAGAAATCCAACAACTTTGGTTCCGTTTTTACCCTGTGATAAAGCTAACTAAATCGTTATTTCTTATTTGTTAACTTTTTATTTTAGTAGCATGTTTTTTCCTGCAAGTCCTTAAAAGTCCACAAAGTTTATTTTTTGTCGATGATTACATAATGTCTTGTGACCAAACTGGGCGTAAATTTGAAAGATCAACTTTCCAATACACAAAACATCGTCTAGATATCCGGAATATTGTAGACGTACGAAGTACGAACACATTGTTAGGGGTATATTCGTTCATTCTTGTGCTGAGTTCTTTGTACTAATTACGAACTACGTAAAGTAATGCACAATCCTGTTAGGTACAAGCTATTCAAGTAATATTACCATGATGAAACAATTTTAGAGTAGGTCAGGTTCAAGATCATGATTTTTTGGACTATACACTATATTAATTTTTTTTTAAATTTTTATTATTATTATTATTATTATTATTATTATTATTATTATTATTATTATTTTCTTCTTCTTCTTCTTCTTCTTCTTCTTCTTCTTCTTCTTCTTCTTCTTCTTCTTCTTCTTCTTCTTCTTCTTCTTCTTCTTCTTATATATTAAAAAACCTGATGAAGGAGGTTGATTAACCTTTGAAGTTTTAAATATCGTTATCTTTGTTTTATTTTAAGTAGTGTATAGTCCTAAAAATCATGATCTATTCAAGTAAGTTGTTCTCCTTAGTAAATCAGTTTTTTAACTGAAAGGACACGTCAAATAAATAACTTATGTATATTTAGTGTATGGACTATACAAACGTCAGACTTTCGTTAAATACTCTATAATGGTCGGTAATCGTCTACAGGTAAAACCAAAATAATTTCATGTTGCTCAGAAATGCCCCATGCACCTCTGGGCCACAACAATAATTATAACATTAAATCTTCATTATTCAGTAATTAAAAAACAAAAATAAGTCTTAAACTTGTTCCATGCTTTTAAATATAGGTTAACGCGGAATAGATTACTACAATACGTGTTGAAAGTGAATTCTTTCTAACTCCAAAGGGCCTAAGTGATTGTGAAAGCTAATTGACTTGTGATTATAATGCTTCTTAATCTGCACGAGCTAATTATAATGGAATGTTTTATTAATGTATTAAGGATATTTTGAATGTGATTAATAAATAATATTTTTATAGAAACATCACAAAATGTTACAGCAAAGATAATGGTTATAACCGAGGTGCAAAAGAACGAAAATTAAAATGCTCTCCACAACTATCAACATGTCATAATCAAGAAGGAGTTTTGTCCTTTGCTTGGTTTTGAGGCGTAACTGTATAAATAATCTAGTAATCAGTTTTATGTTATAATATTATGTTTTCAAATGATATCTGATTGAAATTAATTTTAATAATAAATTAAAATATGTTTATTAATTACATTTCTTTATGTTTCGTTACAATTGTTCGCGCAGTATTTTGAGTTTTATTGTGCGTCATTATTCAAGATATTATACCAGTTTTGAAAACGAATACACATTAAGATCAGTTTTTTGGTGCACGGTTCTTTTCATGCCATTAAGTTACAAATTTTGTACCTGCTGACGAAAACTTTCGTTATAAATAATCAAACTAGCATTGCCCATTATAATCAAAGCTAAACGTCATTTTTTTTTAAATTGAGCAATAATTTTAATTGGTATATTTTTACTGCATAATATCAGTCAAGAATTGCATTTTTTTAAACGCCTTACTATTTTGATTCTCTACAAAGTCCCTATTCTTATTCTTCGTTGTGCATGGGCTAGGTCTAGAACTAAATGATCCCTCAACGCCCACCTTTCTAATACTTGTTCCCCTGTTAATACCATGTTCATCACCCCTTTAACAGCTTCATCCAGCACATTGTAAGGGTTGCGTCGGTCCATAAGGGTTGAATGTCCGTGTGGACGCAACAAACTAAGAGATCAACCGAGAAATATATAAAGAAATCACCGTTGAATTTAAAACCCGAATAAAACTCTAAGGTCACCTTAACTATTACATTAGGAAATAATCCTAATAAATAGTTCAAATAATGGGTATGTCTCCCCTTAAAGGCAGGTTTCAATGGGTGTGGAGGAGAGAATTGATGAGTGCGAGTCAGTTCTAAAGAGTTTCAGATTGTTACGCTTTAATTGAATTATCAAGACCCGCACATGTTCCTTACAAAACAGTTTATTCAATTTGTATAAAAGAAATATATACAATCTAGCTTCGTTGAATTAAACCCACAAAAAATCATCATTAAAATGTCAGGCCTGGCAAGGCTAAATAATGTGCTTTAACTTAAGGGAAGGGGTAGGGGGGGGGGACTTTCGGTATAATATTATATATAATTACGATAGTTTTCATAGTTTGTTAATGCTGTTGTAAAGCTGGACCAGCACTTATGTTTTCACTTGCATAAAGAAAAAGTAATTTGGACGCATTGAACACTTTCTTAAAAAGTTTTAGTTTTTAGAATTCTTGTGGTGTTATTGTATTTTGATTTGTATTTTTGTTAAATTGATGTTCAATCCAAAATTTAATTTGCACGTCTTTCATGTTTCGTTTGTACGTCTATCATAATATTCAGTTAAAAATAACTGATAATTACAAAGGAGGACAATTAGAATGTTAAATACGAAAGTATGGTTTTATCATTGCGACACTCAAGCTCACACGTCACTTGCGGTTTTTCATTCATACAACACACATTCGTTAATTTCTAGAGAATAACCATCCCAAAAAATATTATACGCACAGTTAATTTATGTGGGAGTTTTATAAAATGCAACTTGGAAGGGACGAATAAAATACAAAGGCAGCTGAGACTGGGGTAACCTCAAACCGCAGTAGCCATTGTTCCTCTTCTGTTACCTATTACTTATTAGATGTTCAGTAATTATATTCTCTCGCCTTGCCTTGTGGTTTAGGAATAAGGTTTTGTTTATTTATTTGGATTCTACACTAGCGAACAAGACAAGCGGGTAACGCAGCATTTTGTGAGAGATGTAACACAGCTTTTGCTTTGGTAATATAACGTAACATCATGTTTCGAATTTCAGTTTCTTGTTTTCTTTTTGTATGTGTTTTCAACTGTGAGAAAGCAATAGTTGTTTTATTATGTTGACAGAGAAATAAAGTCAATAGAATTAGAAATACCAGCTTTAAGCAATTTTTTGACAAATTCAATTTTCCTTCTTTTCAAACTCATTAACAACAACTAAAAACACGGGAGTAAATAATAGAGAGAAAAGTAAATAATATAACTTTAATTAACGAAACAATAAACACCAAATATGAGTAGAAGATGATCAAAAATGCATTTTTATACAAAAATCGCAAGAAGACGCTTTCAAAGGTAGGTTCTGAAAATTGAAAAGCTATAGCTTTCCTTTGCAATTAAATTATTCAGAGTTTACTCGAGTATTCTGGCTCTATTCGTTGGTCAATCTGACCTGTCTCTGTGAGTTATGATATGTTTTGTGCCGGGAAGTGCCCTCTTAAAGATCCTCCACGTCCACCGATAATTAACATGAGATTCCTAAATTCACGAATTCTTCTAGTCTTGTCTGTCTTATCTCGCTATTTTGTTCCTTTCACTTCCTCACTCGAAACCACGTTCAAACACGACCAGCCCCACGTGACAAACCAGCTGCACGTGCAAAGCCGACTATAATGTATCTACAAGGGCAGCAGCATAAAACTAATTACAAAACCACGTCTTAGAATTAGTGCAACAACATATTTCCCCGGCGTAATCGTCGCAATAAACGTCTTGATAATCCCTTGAGGAACCTAAGTGAATTTCACGGGAGTAATCAGCTACGCAGATATAGTAATTATGTAATTGGATTTCGACACTTTTTTTCTTCTTCACGTACGCGATGCAAAATGAATACTAATTCTGTGTGAGGTGCTCGCTGCGCTGCGCTGTGTGTGGTCTACTGTCTGGGCATGCGCAGTGCGAGGCATCCATCAAACACGGCTGCAGTTAGGCCCCAGCTCGATCACCTGTCGAAATGTTCATCTTCCGGGATGTTAGGTTACAAGATGGGATTTTTTAAAAGTACAAGATCTTTATTTTGTGTCTCCATTCTTTTTTCTTTTTACATACAAACATAATATCAAGTTTTACACAAAAATAATATTACATACAAAATAAAATTTAATAAGTAAATGATAAAAAAAAAAAATACAAAGCCAGAACATGGCTTAACTATGATGGGAAAGTCAAGACCTATGTGATGTGATTGGTTAAATTTATAGAAATTATTTTTTATTGTTTGTCTAGTTTCCAATTAATTTAATTTAATTTTTTGGGAGTGAAACTCCCCTTAAGCTTCACTTTTCTGTCTCGTCCGTCTGTGCGTGTATCACGTCTAACGACAAAAACCGAACACGACCTCCGATTGAGATGAGTTTTTGGTGACATTGCCTGCAACGAGGAGTTACGTAATGTTTTTGGTCACCTTTTGGGTCAAGGGGGTGGGGCTAGTAATTTTCAAGTATTTTTCGTACTCGGCACCTCCAGCAAAGTTTCAAGTAAGAAACCATTTTTTGTGTGTTCGTTCTTTGACAAACTGTAGATCTTCTCCCATGTTTTGGATTCTTCCGTATCAGTGCTTCTTGTTGATATTATTATGACTCGTTATAAATTTATTATACACCGATAATTATTTATTTTGTTTATTTATTTAACGTATATCCTATTCAGTTAAAAACTGATTTACAAAGGAATCAATCAAAACTTAGGAATGTTCGGGTTGAGTTTTAACAAACCCCTAGCTACCAGCTTCACTACGCCTTCTGTAACGTCACTTTCATTAGTAGTAGGTATAAGTGTATAATAGTATCCTTGGTAGGTATAGTCAACTTCGGCAGAAGGGAGGTTTTACATAGAACATGGAATATATTCAGCCTGCTATAGCGTACTTACTGCTAGAATGCTGATAACAATGATCAGCAATGAATTGACGTCAAAACTCACTAGACTATCCTATCCTCCTTTCCTTGCAACTAACCTCCACACATTGTATATTACTATCCTCTCAAGCCTCACTATCATATCCTACTTCCTTGCAAGGTGTTGATTCCAACTCCACACATTGTATTACCATCCTCCCAAGCCTCACTATCATATCCTACCTTCCTTGCAAGGGTTGATTCCAACCTCCACACATTGTATTACTATCCTCACTATCCTCCCTTCCTTGCAACCAACCTCCACACATTGTACTACCATCCTCTCAAGCCTATTAATTACTTCACGGGTGGCCCCAGAGTCGGCTTACTATGTAAAGGGTTAACTCTCAGGTTCACATTTAGTCACGTGCAATTAAAAATTAATCAACTTTTTTCTGTAAACGCGGCAAAGCAAGATGTTCGCTGTGTTGTTTATAATTACCTGGAGACTTCTTACTTAGGGCAAGGAACTGGGAACTTGGCTACGAGCTTCAACAAAGATGAATGTGATGATTATTAAGTTTTTTGTTAACATTTGATGTTTTGTAAAAGTGTAGATAAATAATGTCCGTGATGAAATATCATTAATAAAGGAAAAATAGTGGGAGTAATAATTATAAAACTGGCTTTAGGAAAGGAAAGGGTGTTTACTGTTTACCTGAGCGGTTTAACGTTACGTACGTTACGTACGACCGAAAGCAAGTTCGAGTGATGGATAAAACGACCACGACCACGACCATGACGACGACGTGACCACGCCATACGAAACATTCATAGTTTCTCATAAAGATAGTTCGAGGGCCATCAAAGTCCAACTCGCAACCTTCTCGTGGTTTGGCCCGTAAGTAGGGGAGTTTCAGTCCCTAAAAGTAATGGCGAGCTCTGGGTCGTCGTCGGGGAACTTTCCCCTTCCCTTCCCCCCCCCCTTCGTTCCCTCCCTTCGTCTCGATTAGCCAAGTTGCATAAATATGAGACGTTAAGCAATATCCAATCAATCAATCAAGATGGTTCGATGAAATTGAGCCTTGGGCCAACTTATTTTACTATTATTATGTCTAATTCAAAATCGACCGATCGCCAAATTTAGCGATTTTTCGCATACATTGTGGACCACTTTTTGACCTCCAATTTGCAAACGAAACTTTGGGACGTTCTTTACAAAGAATGCATGTAGCGATCAGAGAAAATTTCAACATTTCAAATTATTACTCGCTTAAGATTTGGACATTATTACATAAAACTCATTGTTTAAATTGTTTAAACGGACAGTTAGCAAAAAGTTGTTAATAATTTTAAAATACGCTCTGATCAACAAACACATAATATTGTAACATAACACATTATTGCGACACAACCGCATAGCAACCTGGTTTGAATAAGAAAATAAGAAGAAAGAAAATAAATTGTATTGTAAAACACTGCCGTAAGAGCGTCTAGATTTTTGGTTTATTTTGATCAAGGGCGCGTCAACCGTTAGGTTGGTTGGTTGGTTGAAGGTGGGGCCCATGCTGGTCAGAACCAGACATGGATATGGGGAGGAAAGGGGGGTTCTCACGTCGAATTCTTTTGGATTTTTAAAGTTTAAAGGCGCGTCAACTATTAGGTCTTCTAGATTTCTGGAACTTATCTGACCTCCATGCAGGCTAAGGAGGCCGTTAACTTGAACTAAAGGCTACATTTCTTAGAAATATTAGTTTTTACTATTTGTTGAGCGACTCCCGGCGGTACCAGGGCATTGTCCCCGATGTGAGCTGGACAGGGCTGGGTATACCACCAAGGGGTGTGTGACGCCGCGTAATGTTAGGGGATGATCGCACGCGCCTCATTCTCCCGCTAAACGCTTCAAGTACCAAAAGCCGAGATTGGGGAAAATATTTTCCTACTTATCTCGACTTGAAACCCCACAAATTGTTGCGGATGTGACTTTGCGTCTCTACCGGGGATTATCAGGCCGATTTCTCCTTCTTTATATTGAATGTCTTAGATTCGGTCGATGCAACAACACTGACCTGAAGAATTGTGATTCCAAGATGGATTCAGGTGAAAATAATTTAAAGGAACAGCTGCGGAGTTTTCTATCACGGTCGTTTGTTTGGCTGTAGCTCAGACAATAATTGGATGAGCGAAGCGAAGACTTCAATTTCACCGACCCCCCAAAAAATTTAGCTCCGGTGTTTTTTTTTTTTTTTTTTTTTTTTTTTCCGTCTGTTTGTTCGCTCTCTACCGGGCAAACGGCATATGCGATCTTGATGAAAATTTGATACGACCTTCGTTTTCTCTGAACTTAGACTTGCCACGTTTTTGGGTACAATCGAAGAAATATTTCTCATGAATATCGTACTTTTACGATTTTTTTCGATTTTTAGTGCGATATTTTCGTGACATTTGGGCCGATTCTGACCAAACGGGTGGGGCTACAACGTTCATATTTCACATGAACATTAAGGTAGTGGTGATGTATTGCTTTCTGAAAGAAAAAGTTGAAAAAGTTAGTTAGAATCTATAGAAATAAAGCTTTTAATATAAACTTTTTGACTTTTTGTGCGATATTTTCGTGCCATTTGGGCCAATTCTGACCAAACGGGTGGGGCTACAACGTTCATATTATACATGGACATTAAGGTTATGGTGATGTAATACCTTTTGAAAGAAAAAGTTGAAAAGTTAGCCAGAATCCATAGAAATATAGCTTTTAATGTAAGATTTTAAAGTCAAATAATAACAAATTAACAAGAAACAATAGAAACTTGACAACAATCACCTACATTGCGTCGGCAGAAAAACAAAGCACTTGCAAAAGTAAAGATATCCCACGCAAACTAAAAAAAAGCTCATCCATCAAACGCGGCGGGACTTAAGCGTTTTCCTAGTTATGCAATGTGACATCTCGGGTACCGACAGTAACAGTGGAGGCTCGAGCGTAAAGCGCGAGACTCTGTTGGCAGGGTTCAAACCCCGTCACTGGCAATCCCGAGTGAACGTTATTTCCGGCGTTTTCTTTTTAATGCGAATGCTAGGACTAGAACTTAACATAGAACTTAACATCTATTATAATGATCAAAATTTAAAACAGTTGTGTTTTTAAATTGTAATGGTTTAGTTTAACTGTATATTTTGTAAGATATTAATATGGGTAAATTTTAGCAATATTGTTAAGATTTGTGTTAATACCATGGTAGGTTTATTTACTTTAGATAAAGCCGATTGTTTCCTACTGTAAATGTATCAAACTACCAAAACAAACCATACACGTTTTAAAATAACAAGTTAAACATTTTAAATTTCACCGGGTGGTAACGGAAAACCAAATTTTGTGAAAAATAGCGCCCTGCGTATAGAACCAGCAATACCAATAAACGGTCAATATCATTTTTAAAGCAATTGATATTTATTAATTTAAAAAAAATTACGCAGTCGGTAGGACTCGAACCTACGCTCCCAGAGGGAATCTGATTTCTAGTCAGACGCCTTAACCACTCGGCCACGACTGCTTGTGTCTTTAGGAAAACTAAATAGTAGGAAGTAGAAACTACGAAAAGTGTCACGAGTAAACATAACATTGTGTAAGCAAACTGCTTTCTACGCAATGTGCACATTTATAGCCACATATTCTCTCTCTATTTGACAGCTGGCCAATTAACATGGAGACCACGGGAATCCAGCGTACTAATTAATATAAAGTACATGTTTGCAGAAATAAATAATATCAGGAAATATAATAACAACAAAAGTATTAAATTAATGGATATGAACATTGTTGTAAAAAAATAATAACTTTATTGAGATAGGCCTATAATAATTACATATAGTATGGTGACATAACATAATAGTTTTATAAACAGGAAGTCCTGTATCAAAGACGGAAAGAGAAGATGTTCGTAACTTCCTACATGAGTATTGTATGGTTAACACACTATGTCTAAGTTCTGGATAAAGATAGTTTTTTGTGTAAAAATTATGATCGAATGCTTCATAACAGTGGGGACAATAATTTTGTCAATTATAGAGAGGAGGATGGAATAAAAAGCTTTAAATAAGGTACGAAACGTAGGTACTCCGATTAGATTTAGAAGACAATTAGTGCCGGTCGCTTTACTTCAAAATGATTGGAATTAAAATATGTAAAATATCGCAGTCGGTAGGACTCGAACCTACGCTCCCAGAGGGAATCTGATTTCTAGTCAGACGCCTTAACCACTCGGCCACGACTGCTTGTGTGTACATGTACACTAAATAGTTGTTTGTAACGACAAAGTACGAAATGTGTCACGAATAAACATAACATTGTGTAAGCAAACTGCTTTCTGCGCAATGTGCACATTTAGCCACATTCTATCTCTATTTGACAGCCGGCCAATTAACATGGAGACCACGGGAATTCAGCGGGCGCGTCGGAACGTTTGAAAGTTGGGGGGGCAAATCCACTGGCCGATTTTGTAGGGTATAGTTGGGGTATGGGGCGAAGCACAGCCGCCGAGGCTTTTTTCGCCGAGGCGAAAAAAATTTCACTATACTTCGTTATTTTGTCATGATTTAATGAATCGGACTCGTAAACGATGTTTTACATCAACTATCTGCGATCTAAAAACTCGAAAAATTAACGTGAAGTGGCCCATACTTTAGTCAAATTTTAACTATTTTTTTTTGTAATGACGAAGCATACATGCAAACATATTTTTGTTTTTCCCTCTTCTTTAAAAAAAATACTAACTGAAGGCTGTTTAGTACGTTTCATATTTAAAATAACGATATCAATTTAATTTAAATTTAAAGTTATACAACTGAGTGGGTAGACTCTAAATACAATTTATTTATTTATTTATTTATTTATAACACCATTTAACACGAAACACTTCACACACACTTGCACTTTACACTTCACACTTCACTACTTACACTATAAAAGGAATAATCTTCCCACTTGCCACTTCGCTATAATCACAGTCAATACACCACTCCAAAGAT
Source organism: Sweltsa coloradensis (assembly GCA_024449915.1). NCBI lineage: Eukaryota > Metazoa > Arthropoda > Insecta > Plecoptera > Chloroperlidae > Sweltsa > Sweltsa coloradensis. The sequence continues at coordinate 84,368 of JAMZAV010002268.1, read as the reverse complement.
GACTGAACAGTGAACGCATAACGATGCGACACAAGCGAACCAAAGCCCAACTTGCGTCTACCAATAACTCTAGTAAATCATTCAAAGGGATGTTTGGATTAGACGTGTGTCCGAGTCACGTGTACACTCTCACTGAAGTGAGTGACCGGCACACAATACAAGACGGGTGGCCTGGCTGGTTATAAAGATAGTCGGATAGAGACGGTTCAGGCATGGGGTACGTCAGCCAACCTAACATTCCTGCTATTTTTGGGTTGTTTCTTCCTGTAAATGAATTGTTGACAGGGTCATCCGACGTAGCTTTCCAAAAAGTAGAGTAGAAATCTTATTTTTCAACTCTTAAATCTGCCCCCCTATGCCCCCATGACATGAAAGTTAGGGGGGGAAATGCCCCCTTGCCCTCCCTGTTCCGACGCCACTGGAATTCAGCGTACTAATCAATATGAAGTACGTGTTTGCAGAAAGAAATAATATCAGGAAATATATAACAACAAAAGTATGAAATTATCAATGATTATTAACATTGTTGTAAAATAATAACTTTATTGAGATATAATAATTAAATAGTGCCTATGGTAATAATAACACAATAGTTTTATAAACAGGAATTCCTGGAACAAAAACGGAAGAGACTATTAAACAAGGTACGAAACGTAGGTACTCCGATTAGATTTAGAAGACATTGAGTGCCGGTCGCTTTACTTAAAAAAGAGGATGACATGATTGGAATTAAGATAATATGTAAAAAATCGCAGTCGGTAGGACTCGAACCTACGCTCCCAGAGGGAATCTGATTTCTAGTCAGACGCCTTAACCACTCGGCCACGACTGCTTGTGTTAAATATGATAATATTTGAACTAGTAACTAGACAATAAAAAATGTGTCCAGAGTAAACATGACTGTTGTTTTACGCAGCCAACTTTCTGCACAGTGCGCACATTAGCAACATATAGGACATGACGTACATAGAAGATATAGTTGTTAAGTATGTACAAACAGTAGTTATTAAGTTTGTTCAAACAGTACAAGGGTCATCAAATTCCAACTCACAACCTTCTCGTGGTTTGACCCGTGATTAGGGGAGTTTTTCTCCCTGAAACTAATAGCGAGCTCTGTATCGTCGTCGGGGAACTTTCCCCTTCCCTTTGACTACCTCCCCGACGGCGACGACAATGACAACACGGACGGATGATGACACAGACAGAGACGATCACGACGTGGGGGAACCCTGCCCTCCCCATACGCTTGTGGCTGGTTCTGACCAGCACAGGCTTGTCCACCCTTTGTCCCCCCGCGTCATCCCTTACGTCCCTCCCTTCGTCTCGATTAGCCAAGTTGAATAAATATGAGACGTTAAGCAATATCCAATCCAATCCAAACAGTACAAACATTGAGTGCCTAACGTTTTATATCTTTGGTTTTATTATAAAAAAACGACGACACGAATGGAATTAAAATATATGAATTATACAAAATGTAAAAATTCGCAGTCGGTAGGACTCGAACCTACGCTCCCAGAGGGAATCTGATTTCTAGTCAGACGCCTTAACCACTCGGCCACGACTGCTTGTTAAATCTCGTGATATTATATGGCATAAACATATTAAACACACAGGTTAATACACAAAGTCTGCTATCGTAAGCGTTCTTTGTGAAGGTTAGCGTCAAGCACGCTGCCTGCATTGGTTACGAAACCTGCTGACATAATATGCATTGTTTCACCGGGTGCGTCTTTATCACTACTTGGTACTTATTTTACTCTGTATTTACTGCATTTATACAAACTGTCGATTAGGACTTTGAGAATATATTTTGTTTACGAAGAGTCGAAGATATAGGAACACCCTTATATGACATGAGTAGAGGGACGTGTATATAGCATCAAGTGTCATTTTATAGCGTTTTGTATAGCATCTATTTATTGGCCACCTTCAAAACCTTGGGTGTGAACTTTTTTAAATATTTTTTATTTGAAATTTGGTCATCAAGGTTGAATTAATATCAACTGAATAAAAATGTGTATAAACAAATTATAGATAATATGAAATATTAAATAAAATGAAATGGTGCTTTGTAGCATCTATTCATAAAAAGCTATTTTCACGTGTATCTAAAATGAGTTTTGAACCATTCCCGTTCTTTCGTCTGACAGTTGTAAGATACTCTGCACAATGCCTTCAGATTTCGTCGTGCACGAGGAGCACGACGAACATCGTAGAGCAGTGCTCTGCTCAATTAACAATTTGTCGACGGACGGAATGAAAGCTAGTTCTATTTTGCTCTTTTCTTAATAACATATTTAGGTAGATGTAAGAATAAAAAAGGAGTGGTTTTTGTCTGTTTATCAACAATTGATAAGACGCGACTGAAGACTGGAGAGCTGGAGGGCGCGTCAACCGTTAGGTCATAATGCGCCACTCTAGCCTAGGGGATAGGGAGAAAGAGCCCATGCTGGTCAGAACCAGCCACGGGTAGGGTGAGGAAAGGAGGGATACTCACGTCGCGGTCGTCATCGTCTGTCATCGTTCGTGTTGTCATGGTCGTCGTCGGGGAGGTCGTCAAGGGAAGGGGAGAGTTACCTGACGACGATTGCCAGAGCTCGCCTCTTGTTTTGGTTTGAGAAATGCGAAATGTGTTCAATGATGAACGGTATTCGGAAGGTCTGACCGTGGACTTACAAAGTAACTGGCACTGACGAAGGATGCTGTTAGACCCCCTGACTGCCTGCAATCCGTCCTACACACGTGTAGAGCGGGTTGCAGGCCGTCACTATTGCAGGCGCAGCGCGTGTACCTCAGATTATTAGGCACTGGTGCTTCAAGTGGATGTATATTATACTGCATGCAAAACCCCCACCAAGATGACTCTGCATACACGCATGTCGGACCTACACACCGACCTGGGCATCGCCAAGATGGGTGAACACCTAAGCCAACTGGATAGCAATTTCTTCGAGCCACTTCCGAAAATCCTCTATTCCGCGCACTATTCAAGACATTGCTAATGCAGAACATTCAAGATTCCCACTCTGAAGCACTCAACATCGGTCCTCTTGCCAAGAAAGCGCGGGTGCGTCCACATCTTCCGACCGATGACGACTCTACTCCCTGATATCGAACTTTCACCTCAGTGTTGATGTCCAATTTAAAAAATCACCCATCCACAGTCTGTACATTCACAAACCAAACATCATTGTGATACGTCATAACCTTCAACATGCCATTTCATGATTTATGTTATTGCCACAGTAATTCACACTAAATCACCCGCGAAAAACCAACTTCGACCAGATTGTTACTACTCTGTACTAGGCACTGGTGCTTCAGGGGATGCGTTCACTGCATGCAACACCCCCACCAAGATGACTCTGTTCTTGGGTGCTAGAAGCTCATGTCTTGCAACAAGGCTAAGATAGATGACGTGTGTAAAATACCCTTGGAGAATACATGATGTAAACATGATGTATGCGATTGATTACTTGTGTATTGGGATGTGCAGATTGCACCAATTAATTTAATGATTTGGTGTTAAAATCTTGTAGCAGTTCCGAGGTGACTTGCAAGTTGCAACACAGTGGCTGCTTGCTTGATTATTTATTCTAACTGATAATGTTACCTGTTCATTAATCATTTTGTGTCTGAGTTACTGAATTATGTGGTAACCTTTAACAATATAAACGCGTGAAAGTAATTTTACAAATAACATTCTGTTCTCTCTGTAACATTTCAACCAACGGTAAAACATAACCCGTCTATATTTCAATTTTAATCAACTGTCTTGTAAACATTGCCGACTTCCGTTTCATAGCTCGCCTCTCTGCCTCGACCATGTTCCACTAAACTGTACATGGAAGCAAGCGAGGCAGACACATTTCTCATGGCTCATCTGTATCGACGATCGAATTATAATTAGACCAGCACAGGCTCTTGTCGGCTCTGTGTGCCTGATAGCATCGGGAAGACGCTATGCTAATGTAATTTACACCCGTGAGGTAGCACACAGACAAGGTTATATATGTGCTTGTTCAGTGTGAATGTAAGGCTACCTTAGAAGCTGGACGATAGCTTCACATCGATTATTTACAGTGAGCGAAGCGAAGGCTCTATCAATTTGATAAAAGTTGAACTGACTCGGATTGTTTGCAATACTATAGACAAACTGCAACTTCACTTTTGAAAACTTTTGTTTCTCTCTCTCTACGATATATACATCGCAATTATTGTTTACCTTCTCGTTATATTTCTGGAGTTTCCTTATTTTCCCTCAATTTTTTTTAACCTTTTTTCATTCTACTAACTTTTCAGACCTCTTTACTGCATTCTTTAGAAATCATATTTTGGTGTAAGGATTCGACTCCTATTGTGTTACGTGTATTTGACAAAATAAAATACAAATTTAAAATGTTGTACAAATTGACTCAGGGGCAGATCGTGTTTGGTGATTTGTCCGAGTCAATTAAACCAAACACTGGCCGTGCAGTTCGTGTGTTTATCACATAAGATCAGAGCGTGTACGTATACATTGACTGCGATGTTATCAGATGTGGAACAAGACAAATTATAATCACGTCGTGGTGAAGAAGAAGAAGAACTTCAACACTTCTGATGGCGATTAGAGCAGTGATAAGAGGACGAGGAGAGGTGTTGTTTGTCGGCCACATAACAAGCGTGTTTAGGCTCCTTTTTGAATTTGTTACCAAAATCATTGTGTTTTAATACATTATTGTTGTAATATTAGAACATTTCAAATATTTACTTGACTGTAGCTCATTGTAGTGACTGCATGTATGTAATTAGATTTATTTAGTTGTCCTCCTTTGAAAATCAATTTTTAACTGAATAAATAGACGTTAAATAAATAAATAAATAAATAAATCAATAAATAAATAAATAAATAAGATAGGCTTTAGTAAGGGTCTGTGGTTGTTCTTTGTGATTATGTTTGTTAACGATCATATGGTTTAGCAATCTATTTTTAAATTTCAGAAGGCTACGTGATATACAAAATTTGTCAACGATTAGAATTTGTTGCTTTCCAAATGCAAACCCCTAAAGCTTCTGATTTCTAAACACTTGTCACAATAGTCGAACTTCACTAGTAACTCTTTTGTGAAACAAAAATATTACTATATTTAACAATATGTGGTCGAATACAACGTACGACGTTACATCTCGCCGTAAACAACAACAGCAACAACAAAAGAGCGTCGCGTTCTGTCATGCGCATGCGTGGTGTCGTTGATCTTTCACCTGTTGACTGCATGGATGGAGGTCCACCTGGGGTGATGTCAACCCTGCACCTCGCCATCCACATCCATATCAGAGTACACCTGGGGTGATGTTCATCTTACATTTAGCTACACCCACATCCATATCAGAGTACACCGGGGTGATTTGGACCCTACACTTAGCTACACTCAAACTAAGATGAGAGTACATTGAACGATTCCTAAAAAAAGATGTTTGCCTGTGTTGTGATGAATAAGTAGGTAAAATACAAGTTTTAGGTAGTACTAATCTACTGGTATTGTAGATGTAGTCAATACGCTCATCTTGGGAAAGAGTAATGAGATTTTTTTTCTAGACGCTGTCTTTAATTCAATACATTGACATTTTATAATTCTGTAGCCTAAACATTAAAGGTACCGGTAGGTATAACAAATAAATGCCCGATACTTCAAGCCCATGAAGGACCAATGTTCTGCAATTTAGTCATATTGAAGCGTTTACACAATTTAACCATAATTTAGGGGCTGATTAGTTCATTGACATCGTTATAACTTTCCTCGTCAGTAAATTTCAGCAAATCCACTAGTTCCATCGCAAATATGAAGATTTGGCATCTTCTTCAAAAGTGCAGCCTTCCAGTTGTTCTCATTTTCTTTGGGACAAACCAGAGTCAGTGTCTGGAGACCTGGTAGCCACTCAGGTATCAGCATGATTGTGTTCAAAACCGGCTGTTTCCCATCATATTGAATAGCCAGAATCTTCAGCTTACTGCAACCTTTTATGATGCTTTCCAACCCTTCGCGTGTAACACAGCATGATAACCCACACCCAGACACGAAGAACAACTCGGTTAAATTCTTTAGGTTTGCACCTATTGCTGCAGCCAGTTCGTCATTTGATTTTAAACCACTAAGATATAGAGAGTTCAAGTTTTTCAGCGCCTGGTTGTACAACACGTGGATCCATACGATCACAGAGACGTAAGCAAAGCCATAAAGCTTGAGATATCGCAGGCTGGACATGGTGCCGATCGTGAGCAGTCCTTCTTCTGGAGATTCCATTCTGTATCCCTCGTGTAGTACCAAGTTCTCCAGGAGACAACACTTTCTGATGGCCTCGACACATTCTGAGGTCCATTCATTTCTCCAACTCAGCTGGAGATGTCGAAGTGTCCCACATAGCACGTCACATAGACCCACTAGCTGTGCGCTAGATATGTTCATCAAAACAGACTTGAATATCTTCAGCTCATACAGTTGAACACAGCATCTCGAAAGAAGTTCCAACGAGAAAGCACCATTTGGAATTTTATGAATGTTTTTCAAATGAATTGTTCTCACGTGAAAGAACATTATCATCAAGTCTTTAACAACCGTGATCTTCGTATTTACATCTGTTTTCTTACTTTTTGCTTCATTGTAAGTTTCAAGAGCCGTGGATATTGTTTTCGTTATAAACTCTCCATCGAAATTAGGAGAAGCAAAATGTGATGGTGATGATTTTACAGCCTCCAGGAAAGTGGCTAGATATTCTATGAACATCGCACGGTCTAGAAGGGCCTGCTCGGTTACTTTATAGAGCTGGCGATCCCAGTGTAAGCCCTCCCACCGCACACAGACCTTGGCCACTGTGTTGCACAGCTCTCCGACATCCAGATACGAGAAGATGTGGAGCAGAACCTCGTCAGGGAGCGACGCGATGCTGGAACACGGAATCACGCGCTCGTCCATTAGAAGAAGCTTCACAGTCTTACAGCATTCATAACACACACATTAGAGGTCACACGCGACTTTTGATGACAGAATGTAGTGTTTTGAACATGTTTCCAATAACAATCTAATTTGTGTGTTGTTTCTTTTAGCAAATACCATAGCCCTCTAGATGTAGTAGCAGTAGTTTTTAAAAGCTTTGAACGCAAAGCTTTCCGTAGGCCGCGCCACCGTAGTACCAGAGTTGATAAAGAAGTTTCCCCGAAAAACTTCTGTATCGACTTAGTCTTCCCTGCCGTGTTACGTATCAATAAAAGTAAAAAATAAATAAAAATAAAAGTTTAAAAATAATGAAAATATCAATTAATAGAAATCGCAGTCGGTAGGACTCGAACCTACGCTCCCAGAGGGAATCTGATTTCTAGTCAGACGCCTTAACCACTCGGCCACGACTGCTTGTGATATGTGGCAACTAATAATGTTACCTGTAGTTATGTTGCAACTGGACGGTACAAGTGTTTACAAGCAACATCATGTTGTGTTACACACACACATGGTAGTTTATGCTTCAGTGATAAGATGTTCTTTCTTCTGTATAATTGTGCTCCCTACCGTGCTACGTATCAATAATAGTAAAAATTAATAAAAATAAAAGTTAGATAAAAATGATAATTTAAATTAAAAGAAAACGCAGTCGGTAGGACTCGAACCTACGCTCCCAGAGGGAATCTGATTTCTAGTCAGACGCCTTAACCACTCGGCCACGACTGCTTGTGATATGTGGCAACTAATAATGTTACCTGTAGTTATGTTGCAACTGGACGGTACAAGTGTTTACAAGCAACATCATGTTGTGTTACACACACACATGGTAGTTTATGCTTCAGTGATAAGATGTTCTTTCTTCTGTATAATTGTGCTCCCTACCGTGCTACGTATCAATAATAGTAAAAAATTAATAAAAATAAAAGTTAGATAAAAATGATAATTATAAATTAAAAGAAAACGCAGTCGGTAGGACTCGAACCTACGCTCCCAGAGGGAATCTGATTTCTAGTCAGACGCCTTAACCACTCGGCCACGACTGCTTGTGATATGTGGCAACTAATAATGTTACCTGTAGTTATGTTGCAACTGACGGTACAAGTGTTTACAAGCAACATCATGTTGTGTTACACACACATGGTAGTTTATGCTTCAGTGATGAGATGTTCTTTCTTCTGTATAATTGTGCTCCCTACCGTGCTACGTATCAATAATAGTAAAAATTAATAAAAATAAAAGTTAGATAAAATGATATTATAAATTAAAGAAATCGCAGTCGGTAGGACTCGAATCTACGCTCCCAGAGGGAATCTGATTTCTAGTCAGACGCCTTAACCACTCGGCCACGACTGCTTGTGATATGTGGCAACTAATAATGTTACCTGTAGTTATGTTGCAACTGACGGTACAAGTGTTTACAAGCAACATTATGTTGTGTTACACACACACATGGTAGTTTATGCTTCAGTGATAAGATGTTCTTTCTTCTGTATAATTGTGCTCCCTACCGTGCTACGTATCAATAATAGTAAAAATTAATAAAAATAAAAGTTAGATAAAAATGATAATATAAATTAAAAGAAAACGCAGTCGGTAGGACTCGAACCTACGCTCCCAGAGGGAATCTGATTTCTAGTCAGACGCCTTAACCACTCGGCCACGACTGCTTGTGATATGTGGCAACTAATAATGTTACCTGTAGTTATGTTGCAACTGGACGGTACAAGTGTTTACAAGCAACATCATGTTGTGTTACACACACACATGGTAGTTTATGCTTCAGTGATAAGATGTTCTTTCTTCTGTATAATTGTGCTCCCTACCGTGCTACGTATCAATAATAGTAAAAATTAATAAAAATAAATGGTTGATAAAAATGATAATATAAATTAAAAGAAAACGCAGTCGGTAGGACTCGAACCTACGCTCCCAGAGGGAATCTGATTTCTAGTCAGACGCCTTAACCACTCGGCCACGACTGCTTGTGATATGTGGCAACTAATAATGTTACCTGTAGTATGTTGCAACTGACGGTACAAGTGTTTACAAGCAACATCATGTTGTGTTACACACACACATGGTAGTTTTTGCTTCAGTGATAAGATGTTCTTTCTTCTGTAGGATTGTGCTCCCTACCGTGCTACGTATCAATAATAGTAAAGATTAATAAAAATAAAAGTTAGATAAAAATGATAATATAAATTTAAAAGAAAACGCAGTCGGTAGGACTCGAACCTACGCTCCCAGAGGGAATCTGATTTCTAGTCAGACGCCTTAACCCACTCGGCCCCGACTGCTTGTGATATGTGGCAACTATTATTGTTACCTGTAGTTATGTTGCAACTGACGGTACAAGTGTTTACAAGCAACATCATGTTGTGTTACACACACACACATGGTAGTTTATGCTTCAGTGATGAGATGTTCTTTTCTTCTGTATAATTGTGCTCCCTACCGTGCTACGTATCAATTATATAGTAAAAATTAATAAAAATAAAAGATAGATAAAAAATGATAATATAAATTAAAAGAAAACGCAGTCGGTAGGACTCGAACCTACGCTCCAGAGGGAATCCTGATTCTAGTCAGAACGCCTTAACCACTGGCCACGATTTTTGCTTGTAATATGTGGCAACTAATAATGTTACCTGTAGTTATGTTGCAACTGACGGTACAAGTGTTTACAAGCAACATTATGTTGTGTTACACACACACATGGTAGTTTATGCTCAGTGATAAGATGTTCTTTCTTCTGTATAATTGTGTTCGCTACCGTGTTACGTATCAAAAATATGTTAAAAGTTAATAGAAATAGAAGTTAGATGAAAATGATAATATAAATTAAAAGAAAAACGCAGTCCGGTAGGATTCGAACCTACGCTCCCAGAGGGAATCTGATATCTAGTCAGACGCCTTAACCACTCACGGCCACGACTGCTTGTGATATGTGGCAACTAATAATGTTACCTGTAGTTATGTTCAACAGGACGGTACAAGTGTTTACAAGCAACATCATGTTGTGTTACACACACACATGGTAGTTTATGCTTCAGTGATAAGATGTTCTTTCTTCTGTATAATTGTGCTCCCTACCGTGCTACGTATCAAGAATATTAAAAAAAAAAAAGTAAGATTTTAATGAAAATATCAATTAATAGAAATCGCAGTCGGTAGGACTCGAACCTACGCTCCCAGAGGGAATCTGATTTCTAGTCAGACGCCTTAACCACTCGGCCACGACTGCTTGTGATATGTGGCAACTAATAATGTTACCTGTAGTTATGTTGCAACTGACGGTACAAGTGTTTACAAGCAACATCATGTTGTGTTACACACACATAAGGTATAGTTGATGCTTCAGTGATGAGATGTTCTTCTTCTGTATATTTGTGCTCCCTACCGTGCTACGTATCAAGAATATTAAAAAAAAAAAAGTAAGATTTTAATGAAAATATCAATTAAAAGAAAACGCAGTCGGTAGGACTCGAACCTACGCTCCCAGAGGGAATCTGATTTCTAGTCAGGCCACGACTGCTGATGAATGATAATGCGGACAACGCTTTTTTTAAATGTATGTATGTAGATAATAGAAATGCTCAAAGTAAACATTAGTAACGTCCTTACCACATTTTTATATTTGATTAATTAATTAATTTTTTTTTAATATTCTTTTTTAATTTTACTATACAATTCAGAAATTAAAAAGTCCGCCCCAACCGGGAATCGAACCACGGATCCACGGATAATTTGTTACCGAAATTGTTGTTTTGCATTGTTGTTGTATATTACTATTTCAAATATTTACTTAACTGTAGTTCATTGTTGTGTCTGCATCTATGTAATTAGATTTATTTAGTTGTCCTCCTTTGTAAATCAGTTTTTATAACTGAATAGGATAGACGTTAAATAAATAAATAAAAATAAAAATGCTCTCCGTGCACTTTCGCCAATTGCCAAAATAAATATCTGCCACGCACCCAATTAAAATATTACTAATCCTTTGACGATTGTGCTTTGAAAGCATTACAAAATAAGTCGTCATGTACTTTTATTTAATCATAAAAGTTGACAATTGTGAAACGGGGGGGAAATGTAAAAAAAAATCGCAGTCGGTAGGACTCGAACCTACGCTCCCAGAGGGAATCTGATTTCTAGTCAGACGCCTTAACCACTCGGCCACGAGTGCTGATGACGATGTTGATTGCTAAAAACTCTCAGATGCGCATAAATAAAATGTTTGCTGTCGTGAGCGTTTCTTGTGTATTTGTGTATTGTGTTTCGCAACGATGATACACTAGATGCAACTACCAACTACCAACATATGATAGCGCAGCGAGTATTAAACGCATTCTATTCAGAAGGACCTTTGGCTCAGCACTAGCACGCACACGTCACTAACCTATGTGCGATGTAGGTTCGACCCCCGCTATCAGAAAACCTTACCTCAAAAATAAATTATCACACATTCTGTGTCACAATACCCTAAACTACTACTGTGATTTTACAACAGTTATCTTAGCTATCTGATCCTGATTTCTTTTAAAGAGGTACACAGTTGGCAGTTGGCACATAAATAAACGCTCGGTAACTTATCAATAAAGCATACATGGACAGCCCTACAGTATTAGATTTTCAATATTGTATGTTTATCAGCCAGGATCAATCCACGAATATGGTCAATTTTATACTTTTTAGGAAAATCCAAAAATCCAAAAATTAAATTAAATTTTTAAAAATTATTGAAAAATAATTTCTTGGAAAGTGTCACTGTAGAGCCCTATGTTTCCTCTTCCTTGACAACTACCCAACACTGTAAACAACTCTGGTGTCAGTCGGCCGAGCGAACATGAACTTGTTTAAAACCATGTCCTGTCCTCTTAAACTGAATAATCTGTGTTAATCTGTTTCACATTTACACTATAAGAACATTGTTACGATCTAAAATGACTCTTTCGAAATGTCTGTCTTGAAACTGTGCATATTATACAGTTTATGCAAACACATAGAATTGTGAGACCTGCAATTACACTCGGTAGCAAATCAGCATATTTTTAATGAATCAATACTGAAAAAAAATATTAGAGAATTTACAGAAAAGAAAACCGAGAACCTACGATAAACTTCAATCAGGCCGCGGGGCATATCGTCACAATCTTACTTCTTATTTTTTACCTCGAAAATGACCCCTTGACAAATTTTCCAGGGTCATATGGTGAACCCATTTTTTCTTTAGTCTGAATGAAATATATTTGTTGTGTTTATCTGGTGTTGTATGTGGGTGGGTTCTTATATATTCTGTGTGGCCTCGTCGTGTGTGGCCAGATATCACTGACGAGTGCACAGGTGTGACCCTAGGGTCAGAGGTTGACTTGGTGACCAACACCTGCTCCAGTGTGGGAGTTGAAGGAGGTAATTTACACCCGACGCGTGGTGTACCTGTCAAAACCAGGTGGGCTACATATAAATAAATAATATGAATGTATACAAATACAGAATAATATCAAATAGTTTAGAATTATGATTAAGGCTATTGTACCACCTCTGGCCGATAATTTGAAAGTCGAAGAAACATGTCTGAAAAGTTTACTGAATGAAAGAAGGCCTTTACAATAACAGAAAAAAATGTGTATTTTTTTTTTTTTTTTTTTCTGGACATAGTTTCTAAACACCTTTAGCTATAACTTGACTATAGCTAAAATAGTTTCTGAAAATAACAGTTAGTGTACGAATTTTCAGAAAATAGTTTTCTGAAAATAACAGTTAGTGTACGAATTTTTAGAAAACTATTTTAGCTATAGTCAAGTAATAGCTAAAGGTGTTTAGAAACTATGTCCAGAAAACCGATTCTCAAAATTTAATTTTGAACTAGTCTTGTATATTACACTTTTGTCCAAAAATCTAAATATAACTTCCAAAAGTGAGGTTATGTCCAGCCCAAAAATATCCACAATTTTTTTTTCTGTTATTTTAAAGGCCTTCTTTCATTCAGCAAACTTTTCAGACATGTTTCTTCGACTTTCAAATTATCGGCCAGAGGTGGTACAATAGCCTTCGACCGCGTTTTTCTAGTTTCTCAAATATGCTATTGAGTCAAAATATAATGAATGGCTTTGAAACCTGGCCCTATTAGAAAATCAAAACTATTTTTTCCCAATTTTTTTTTTTTGATCGGGCACACGGCAAATTTCGTTATGTTTTTGTGACATTAATTTTCAACTGGTTTTCTAGAGGCTGACTGAGAGAAAAAAAATTTTTTAACAGTTGTTTTTACCGCGAATTTTTTCGTTTGCCGGTACAAATCGGTACAAAATTCCACCAAACGAAAAAATTCTCAGGAAAGGAAATGGTAAAAAAAAAAAAAAATTCTCTCAGTCAGCCTCTAGAAAACCAGTTGAAAATTCATGTCACAAAAACACAACTACCTACGTTGAATGGTGTGCTTGGGCGAATTGAAGTTTGAAATTCTTTTGAAGAGGCGATATTTGCTGTGTGCCCGACCACAAAAAAATTGATTTTCTTATAGAGCCAGGTTTCAAAGCCAATCACTATATTTTGACTTGGTAGCATATTTTAAAAAAATTAAAATTAATTTTAAAAAAATTAAAAAACAGAAAAAAATGAACAAATGAAAATAAATTAAAATTAAAATTAAATTAGAATTACAATAAAATTAAAATAAAAAAATAGAAAAACGTGGTCGTGTGGCCTACAAGTAGTCATCTCATTACCCCATGAGTTTTGGCCTTTTTTAAGGGGCAGAAGATTTGTACAAATGATATATGAATAATGTTTAACCTTGGTTTTTATTGTAGGCGACTATGACGCTGTTATGTTGGTACTGTTGACAGAAATAAAAAAAGTGTCTCCACTGAAGAATGAACCCGGGATCTTGGCTGTCCTGGTTCCATCCCCGGTAGAGGCACTTATAGAAATGTAAATTGCAAACTTGGTTTGAAAATATTGGAAGGGAGTTCTTCAGATTCTAGGACACCCCACAACCACCCATCTATGTCCCAATTACGTGCATTGATTGGAAAAGAAGTATTATAAAAGTATTAGTATTTGCTACAAGGAATACAATATTTAATATATTTTCATTTCAATTTTAAACACAAAATTAGGGGTCAATATTTTGAAACTTTAATTGTCGTGCTTGCAATAATTCATGATAATTGCTTTACTTCTGATGTTCCAAGCACTCTACTTCGAAACAATACCTCAATTCTCTGCAGCATAACACCTTCTGGTAGGTTTTTCGTGTCACTTAGAACTGGAGACATCGTTGTTTACTTGCCGAAGAAATGGTGCCTGCGAGGATATGTAATTATAGTTTTAGGTTTCCTCGTTGTAGCAATCCCAGTAGTAAGAGTTTCTGATGATGTAGTTGAAGTTTGTGGTACTTTTCCTTGAGAATTAGCTTGACCTGATGTTTCACTTTCAGTAGCAGAAGGTCCTGATGTTTCACTTGCAGTAGCAGAAGGTCCTGATGTTTCACTTGCAGTAGCAGAAGGTTCTGATGTTTCACTTGCAGTAGCAGAAGGTTCTGATGTTTCACTTGCAGTAGCAGAAGGTCCTGATGTTTCACTTGCAGTAGCAGAAGTTCCTGCCCCTATTTCCTTGACATGTTCTTCAGGTACTGCATTCTCTCCTACGGACTTCGTGGAAACATCACCCGAATCTGAAATTTACAAAATAAAACTATGTTTCGTTGTTACCTCATAATTTAATTTGATACCTTATCACTGCTTTGTGACTTGATATCATCAGTATCCTGAATATCATAACTTTGCTATTTGTATTCATTCACATTCTATACACTCACCTACATTTTTTAAATGTCATATTCTTTAAAACATTAATGAGTTAATGTTTTCAGCTATAAACAAACTAGCAGCGAAGGAAAGAAAAATATAGGAGGTGGGAAAATTGATTCTAGGAGACTTTGGAGAGCGAGATGAATCGTGCGAGTATTGTAGCAAGAGTGAAGTTGTGGGAGGATGGAAAAGAGTTGAATAACTTGGTGGAGATGCTGAAAGAGGCAGAAACGCTGAGTCTGGACACCTCGACACTAAACAGTTTCATGCCACTCAACCCGATGTCATTGGAAATGAGTTTTAAGTTTAAAGCGTACAAAGTTTTATTGTGACACGTTTTGAGATTCTGAGATAAAACGAATGTGTACTAACTTACCTGAACCAATGAGATTGTAGAAACCAAACAACCTGAGCACTGCGTTGTTACAGGGTAGATTCTCGCAGACTGTAACATTCTGCTCGTCGTTACACTCGCACGATCCCTCGCACTCTCTGTCGTAGTCGTATAGCAGACTGTCCTCGTCACAGTGCCCCCTCTGACCGACAATATCACATTCCGGCTTAGAGAACTTGGATTCACACTTGTGTATCACATAACTGGTGAATTCTTCAACACAGTAGCACAGCTTACAACCCTCTCTGTAGACAACGCCGTTAGGACAGACTTCGGACCTGTGATTAACTAGTGACTGTCGCTCTGGAATTAATATAAACATGTTTGCTTACAAACTTATAAACTAGTTATATGTACGTGTAGTGTATATTTAAGAATTTTCAAGTGTCATTTTAAAGCGTTTTGCAGCATCTAATTTTGGTCACCTTAAAAAAATTGTGTATGTTTTTTACTCTTATTTTTATTTTGAAATTATGTCATCAGATTGGAGATAATATCATTTGAATTTAAATTGTTATAAACAAATTATAGATACTATGTTTAAATTAAATAAAATGACTAGAAAACCTCAGTGACAACTGAAAAAATAAATATATATAGGCCTATATTATAAATTCTTTAATTTCAAACCATTCCATATACACCGTGCACTTTGCTGTGACGTTACGCGGCACTGGTCGCAAAGAAATATCAAACAAGCAAGTTATAAATTATTCCTCTTAGCTTTAAACAACTATTAATACATGAAAATCAATTCAGAAATTGAAACGTTTATCTCAGCCGGGTATCGAACCCGGGCCTGCCGATTGATGGTCGGATGCTTTACCTCTAAGCCACCGAGACAGTTAAATTGATGACTTCTGGATTGTTGGTGCATTATATAATATTATGTATAACTAGGAAACGCTCTGTTGGACGCGTTGATAAGCGAGCACGTGCTATAGCTAAACCCACATTGCAATTTAACAAAATTTTAAAATTTGCGACGTTCGCTGTCCACGGGGCCATATTTCCAATATTATTTATTATTGCCAAGGTAGGCCTATTTGGGTAAATCTTTTATTTGTGGATAAAATCCACCGCCATCTAGAGGACATTGACATCATTTCTTTAAGAGAACGTAACAAATAATACACTGCTTCCTCGATAGTATTTTGATTACTTCTAGGTGGCAGTGCATAGTGTGAACCTCGACTTTTTGTTGCCATGGTAACGTAACTTTTGTTATAATGTAATTTCCATCTACACTACTTATCGGATCAAACTAAAATTAACATATTCGTGACCGAAAGACGGACATTCTAAATGATTTGGCCACCTCAGGTTTTGTCGCCGTTTAGTTTGAAAAAAAAACTTTCGATAAACTTTAATGTAACTTTTTAACTTTTTGAACGATTTTGCCACAAAACTAATGGCATTCAATCGGGAACAAAGCTTGCGGATGGTCATAATTTCAACTCGATCCGAGCCTCCGTTCGAACGTTATGGCGAGACATAAAAAAAAAACAAAAAAACAGTGACTATTTTTTCCGGCAGTCAAATTGAAACGCTCGCTTCGCTCGCTTAATAAATTGATGTCTAAGTCTAAAAAAATATTCCAATCTAACAATTTAATATTGTTGAACTAGTTTAAATTTAAATTCAAATAATTAACAATATATTAAAATAGTTATGCGTTGTATATATTAAAATAACAAAATATTGTACTTACCCTTTCCGTTGATTTCATAACTCAACAACAGACACAACAGAACTAAAACTCTGAAAACAAAACTCATGATTTGTAACCGCAATATACTTTTTCCTAAAAGAAAGCGTAGATAGGTTGTAATTGTTTCATTCTCATTTAACATTTGCACCTGAATATTTGCTTTGAGTCTTCCTCCTCGTCATTGGCATTGATTGTATCTGAATAATAGTCGTCTCTCGTACCAGCCGACACCGGGAAGTGAGGAAGAAAACAAATACCCCCTCTTCTTACTGAAAGTTGTATTCATTGTTTCATTATGCATGTTGCCATAATAACATGTATTATTTTCAAATCAATTTGACGTAATAGAGATGGCCCTACGAAGTTTCAGCCTATCCCACTCCATCAGATATTTGGATGAGCGAAGCGAAGACTTCAATTTCACTGACCCCAAAAAATTTAGCTTGGGTGTTTTTTTGTTTTTTTTCTGTCTGTTTGTTAGCTAACTACCAGGCAAATGGCATATCCGATCTTGATGAAAATTGGAGGGGACCTTCGAAATCTCTGAACTTAGAGGTGTATTGTTTTTGGGTACAATCGAAGAAATATTTCTCATGAATATCGTACTTTTACGATTTTCGATTTTTAGTGGGATATTTTCGTGACATTTGGGCCGATTCTGACCAAACGGGTGGGGCTACAACGTTCATATTTCACATAGACATTAAGGTTATGGTGATGTAGTTACTTTTGAAAGAAAAAGTTGAAAAAGTTAGCCAGAATCCATATAAATAAGGGTTTTATTATGATTTTTTTGAGGTTTATAATAACAATTAACAAGTAAGAATAGAAACTTGACAACAATCACCTACAATGCATTTAAAAAGCACTTGCAAAGGAAAAGTGGTCCTACGCAAACTAAAAACTTATAAAAAAGCTCATCCATCAACGCTGCGGGACTTAAGCGTGTTTCTAGTTATGTGGAATTGTATCAATTCCTTAACATTTTAAAATGAGTTTGTGTTCAGAACATATCAGCTTGTCACTTATGATTTTTGTGGGGATGATGGTACTTCAGAAGACGCTTTCTGGGGGCCTATATTTACTAACTCAAAAGGCCAGTTAATCTTCTTGAGAGTTGGGTTTATAACCAAGAGAAAAATTGAGTAGGCCCTACGAAGTTTCAGCCTATCCCACTCCATCAGATATTTATGTGGAATTGTATCAATTCCTTATGATTTTGTGTTCAGAACATATCAGCTTGTCACTAATAATTTTTGTGGGGATGATGGTACTTCAGAAGACGCTTTCTGGGGGCCTATATTTACTAGCTCAAAAGGCCAGTTGATCTTCTTGAGAGTTGGGTTTATAACCAAGAGAAAAATGATTAGGTCCTACGAAGTTTCAGCCTATCCCACTCCATCAGATATTTATGTGGAATTGTATCAATTCCTTATGATTTTGTGTTCAGAACATATCAGCTTGTCACTTATGATTTTTGTGGGGATGATGGTACTTCAGAAGACGCTTTCTGGGGGCCTATATTTACTAACTCAAAAGGCCAGTTGATCTTCTTGAGAGTTGGGTTTATAACCAAGAGAAAAATTGAGTAGGCCCTACGAAGTTTCAGCCTATCCCACTCCATCAGATATTTATGTGGAATTGTATCAATTCCTTATGATTTTGTGTTCAGAACATATCAGCTTGTCACTAATAATTTTTGTGGGATGATGGTACTTCAGAAGACGCTTTCTGGGGGCCTATATTTACTAGCTCAAAAGGCCAGTTGATCTTCTTGAGAGTTGGGTTTATAACCAAGAGAAAAATTGAGTAGGCCCTACCAAGTTTCAGCCTATCCCACTCCATCAGATATTTATGTGGAATTGTATTTATTCCTTATGATTTTGTGTTCAGAACATATCAGCGTGTCACTAATAATTTTTGTGGGGATGATGGTACTTCAGAAGACGCTTTCTGGGGGCCTATCTAGGTGCCCGTTAGGGCGCCGCAGCCAAGCCGCGGTGCGCTACACACTCAAGCACCTTATACACCAAGCAGAGTTGGGGTGATTTCGAGGTGTTACCCAGCCGTCATGTAACGTGATGTGAACTTGAAAACTATCACAATCGAGGGGATTTAGGTACCTGACAACACATGCCAAATTTTATTGGGGTACGATTATTCCTTCTTGGTGAAAAAATGGCTTGAAACATGCTCAAAATCACTTTAAGGATGTTAGCTACTGCCTACTACTGCCTACTACTGCCTACTACTGCTAACATCTAATACGTCGGCCCGCGATTCTGACCAGACGGGTGGGACTACAATGTTCATATTTTACATGGACATTAAGGTTATAGAAATATAGTCTCTTTTTGAAAAAAAAAGTTGAAAAAGTTTGTTGGAAGGCTTCCAAATAAAGGTTTTAAAATAAGCCTTAAACACTTGGCATACAATCAACAAGTAACCATAGTTACTTGACACTTGTTGACGGTACAAGCAGAGTTAGGCGGGAAAGTGCGATACGTAAACAAATGGCGGACATTAAAAATTTTTCTTCTTTGTGTGGAACGAGAAAAGGTGTCATTATGTCTCATAAAACAAATCTGGAACCGTCCCTGGCCTAGGCCCAGATGTTGAAAATTATTTATAATACAACAGTGTAGGTCTAAAGTTCCATTAGGCTAAAGGACTAGATAAATAAATACTTACATTACATGTTTGACAAGCCTAGCCAACCCTAGACCAGCACAACCAATTGTTCTGACAAACTTCCCGCACAAATAACTAGTTTTGATTACTAAAAGCCTAATTCAGATAACCAATAGTATGATTGTCCACCTAGGATTTACAAAAATGTTCGGAAATAATACACATATTCTTTTCTTTTTAGCCATATTTATAGTCATGATCAAAGTCAGCTTGCTGCTACACACAATGTCAAAGCGAGGTGTCGAATATTAGCGTGCTCATCTGTTTGTTTACATAATTGCAACAATCAAATCATTTCATGCAACTCGTCTTTCGATTGGCCCGCGTTTATGAAGGCACTGCCATCTAGAATAAATATAGAACGTTTTCGAGCTCTTTGGTACGCAAATCTTTTTAAAGTGTCTGGATTTCGTGAACCGTACCCCACGTGAATAACAGCAATACTCTTTCAACTCACAACCCATGACGTTTTCTACGATACCGTTCAAGAATACCAATTTCTTCGAAAACGAAAACGACTTCTTTTTTAAATTGCGTTTTCAACTCATCTCCCACGAACTCAAGAATTGGGGTCCAGTCCTTTTACCGTCGTTATACCATGGTTATATCACCTATACCCAGGATGTACATGAATCCGGGTCTAGATATTTTACATCCTATTGTCTATTGTTATTGCTAATACCATAGAAATTAAATCAACTTTGATAAAATTATTATATTTCAACAAATAATTTTACAATGGAACTTGAAAAAGTAATGAGATCACACACATAACAAAAACTTGTAGAAATACAGCCAAACCTTACACACTCAAAAGAAATGAGATCTTAAAAAAGGGCCAAGCTCATCTGCCCTTCCACATTTGCGCATTCTTAATTCATAAACGTACAGTGTCCCATAACAGCATCCTCGAAAAGCTTGGCAAAATAAAATTTGCATGTTATAACGTTTAAATTAATTAGAAAAAAGAACTTGGTTGAACTATTACGTTTAAATTAATAATCGCAAATTCTATTTTGCCAAGCTTTTCGAGGATGCTGTTATGGGACACTGTACGTTTATGAATTAAGAATGCGCAAATGTGGAAGGGCAGATGAGCTTGAGCCTTTTTTAAGATCTCATTTCTTTTGAGTGTGTAAGGTTTGGCTGTATTTCTACAAGTTTTTGTTATGTGTTATTTACTAGCTCAAAAGGCCAGTTGTCGACCGACAGCGAGTCAGCGACAACTATGGAAATTGAGAAGTCGTGCTCATCGCGGTAGTCTTGACTCTTGACATTTCTGCGTGCCATTGACTTTAATGTTAACCCTGTGTTACGATTAATGGAACTACTTAAATAAAACTACGTCACTTTTCTACTAGTAGTTAACAGTCGTTGACGACAAATGGCGTGAAACGTCAAAATATTAAATACGATCGAATGTTGGCGAATGTTTTCGCATAAAGCAAACTCTCTTTATTGATAATGATATTTCTGATGTAAGCCTAGGACCTAGGCCGACAATCTGGATTGCTTAAGGTTTCGATTTGAATGCCAAGGGCGTACTTACGTCTGAAAACTGTATTGTGGCCTTGGGCCTAGGCTACACTTACGTCCGTTAGGCTTAAACAAGGCATATCTCAATGTATTTCGCACGAAAATGTCAGTGACGCCTGCGCAACACTTTATAGTACAATAATAAATCAAAAGTAAAACGTTTTAAGAGGCTAGGGCCCTAGGTTAATATGATAGATATAAAATTGAAGTTTGACGTTTCATCTGTTGGTTTGTTAATTGCATTGTCACTGCATATCGATAATCTACTGACCGTATTTAGCGTGCAGTGCTTTTATTAGTTTCACATTTGAGCCGCCCTCAGCGCGCAGAGCGTTAGATTCCGTTTTGACTTGGGAGTAAGGGGACCTCCCCAACAGGGAAACTTCTTTATCGACTCTGGTGGTGTGAGAAAGTCAATGACGTACATAAGCTTTGCGTAGCAAGCTTATATTATGTCATTGTGCATACTTCTTGGGCACGGCCGTGTGGATCCAAGCATTTACATCATGGCGCCTTACACTAGGGCTGGTACTACGGTGGCGCTAAGAGTGTGAGAAAGTGGCAGTGCAAAGCCCAATTCAACGCACACAATGTATTTATCACAATATCTTACATCCAGATGGTTCTGGCAATGTCGCAGGGACGAGCAAGGTGACGTTGTGCAAGGACTCGATGCACTGCTACTAGAGTACGTAAAATAGGGAGCGAAGCTACTTAATCAACAGATTGTCGAAGAAGAACACATAAATGAAAAATTAAATCTTCGGTGGAGGTGTCAAGTTTGGTAAAATTTCACTATCAAAAATATTTGCCAAGCCTCTCTGACTCCAAGGGTCGCCAGAAACATTATCTATAAATCTTGTTCAAGGGCAATGTCAACAAAATAAAACGAGTTCGGAGTTGAGACGTACGACACACAAACGAATAATAATGATAATAAATAATAATAATAATAATAATAATAATAATAATAATAATAATAATAATAATAATAATAATAATTATAAATTAAATAAAATTTAATGCGCCATGTAAATAGTATATTTCGTAGAATGATAATTCACACTAGGCACGAAAATGAGAATGTGTTAATTGGTAACACGGACACATTAAAACAAAAGCTTCGTGCGCTGTCAAAGAGGTTGCAAAGGTATAGGTTATGTACAAGTAGACTAGGAAAACGCTAAAGTCCCGCGCGTTGATGGATGAGCGAATTTTTTTTTTAAACAAAAAAAGCGTAAAATTGCGATTTTTTTAATAGTTAATTTTCGATTACGCTCAAATTTCACACGAATATATTAATTCATAAAATTAAAGTTTTGTGAAAAAATCATTACAATCGGATAAAGCATGTAGGTTTTATTCGTCGAAAAAATGTTAAAAATTGAAAAAAATCGTAGAATTGCGATTATCATGAGAAATAATTTTTCGATTCCGCTCAAATTTCACAAGAATATATTAATTCATAAAATAAAGGTTCTGTGACAAAATCATTACAATGAGATAAAGCATGTAGATGTTATAAGTCGTAGAATGTTAAAAAATTTTAAAAAATCGTAACATTGCGATTTTCATTGGATGAGCGCAGCGAGCGTAGCGAGCGAAGCGAAGATTCCATTCTACTACACTGGAAAAAAAAATCCGGAATGTTTTTTTTTTCTTTTTTTCTTTTTTTTTTTTTTCTTTTTGTATTTTGTGTGTTTGTCCGCACGATTCCGGCTAAACCGATTTTCCCGATTGAGATGAAATTTTATGGAGGCCTTTGAAATCTCTGAACTTAGAACTGCCACGTTTTTGAGCGCAATCGAAACATTATTTCTCATGAAAATCGCAATTTTACGATTTTTTCGATTTTTAAAAAATTTCTTTGACTTATAACACCTACATGCTTTATCCGATTTTAATGATTTTTGCACAGAATCTTTATTTTATAAATTAAGATATTCTTGTGAAATTTGAGCACAATTGAAAAAAATTTATCATAAGAATCGAAATTTACGGGTTTTTTCTTTTTTTAAACAATTCTTTGACTTATAACACCTACATGCTTTATCCGATTGTAATGATTTTTTCGCAGAACCTTAATTTTGTGAATTTATATATTATTGTTAAATTTGAGCGCAATCGAGAAATTTTTTCTTATAAAAATCGCAATTTTACGATTTTTTTAACAATTACGATTAATAAATTAAAAAATTAAAGTAAATCTTTAATTTAATTTAATTTAATTTAATTAAATTTAAAAAAAATTCAACTTAGTAATGATTTTTCCACAGAACAACAGAAAATTCGCATAACACATGGCAGCTCAATGCACCAATTACGCTCATCCAACAACGCGGCGGGACTTAAGCGTTTTCCTAGTAAAAATCATTTTCTTTTTGGATGAGCGTAGCGAAGATTCCATTCTACTACACTGGAGAAAAAAATCCGGAATGTTTTTTTTTCTTTCTTTCTTTCTTTCTTTTTTTTTGTATTTTTGTCTGTTTGTCCACACGATTCCGGCTAAACCGATACTCCGATTGCTATGAAATTTTCTGGAGGCCTTCGAAATCTCTGAACTAAGAACTGCCACGTTTTTGAGCACAATCGGAAAATTTTTTCTCATGAAAATCGCAATTTTTCGATTTTTTTCGATTTTCAAAAAAATTCTTCGACTTATAACACCTACATGCTTTATTCGATTTTAATGATTTTTGCACAGAACCTTTATTTTATTAATTAAGATATTCTTGTGAAATTTGAGCACAATTGGAAAAATATTTATCATAAAAATCGAAATTTTACAGTTTTTTTCTTTTTTTAAAACAATTCTTTGACTTATATCACCTACATGCTTTATCCGATTGTAATGATTTTTTCGCAGAACCTTAATTTTATGAATTATATATGAGTGTTAAATTTGAGCGCAATCGAGAAATTATTTCTTATAAAAATCGCAATTTTACGATTTTTTTTAACAATTACGATTAATTTAAAAAAATTAAAAAAATTAATTTTTTTATTTAATTTTATTTAATTTAATTTTAAAAAATTCAATTTAGTAATGATTTTTTCACAGAACAACAGAAAATTCGCATAACACATGGCAGCTCAATGCACCAATTACGCTCATCCAACAACGCGGCGGGACTTAAGCGTTTTCCTAGTAAGAAATAATTTTTCGATTGCGCTCAAATTTCACACGAATATATTAATTCATAAAATTAAAGTTCTGTGAAAAAATCATTACAATCGGATAAAGAATGTAGATGTTATAAGTCGAAGAATTTTTTTAAAAATCGAAAAAAATCGTAAAATTGCGATTTTCATAAGAAATAATTTTTTGATCAATTTTTCCCCCCGTGCAGTTCTTCGTTCAGAGATTTCATAGACCTCCATAAAATTTCATCGCAATTGGAGTATTGGTTTAGCGCCGGAATCGTGTTCACAGACACACAAAAACTCAAAAAAAAGAAAGAATAGAAAGAAAAAAAAAAAATTCCGGATTTTTTCTCCAGTGTAGAAAAAAGAATCTTCGCTTCGCTCGCTACGCTCATCCAAAAACATCACACAACATTAACATCAATTTTTTCGTTTGCCGGTACAAATCGGTACAAAATACCGCCAAACAAAAAAATTCTCAGGAAAGAAAATAACAAATAAAATCATTTTTCTCTCAGTCAGCCTCTAGAAAACCAATTGAAAATAATTCATGTCACAAAAACACAACTACCCACGTTGAATGGTGTGCTTGGTCGAATTGAAGTTTGAAATTCTTTTGAAGAGGCGGTATTTGACGAAAAAACTTGATTTTCTTATTAGAGCCAGGTTTCAAAGCCAATCACTATATTTTGACTTGGTAGCATACTTAAAAAAAAATTAAAAAATTAATTTAAAAAAATTTAAAAAATAGAAAAAATAAATAAATAAGAATGAATTAAAAGAAAAATTAAATTAAAATTAAAATTAAATTAAAATAAAAAAATAGAAAAACGTGGACGTATAGCCTACAAGTAGTCATCTCATAACCCCATGAGTTTTGGCCTTGTTTAAGGGGCAGAAGATTTGTACAAATGATATATATGAATATAATGTATAACCTTGGTTTTTATTGTAGGCGACTACGACTCTGTTATGTTGGTACTGTAGACAGAAATAAAAAAGTGCCCCCACTGAGGAATGAACCCGGGATCTTGGCTGTCCGGGTTCCATCCCCGGTAGAGGCACTTATAGAAATGTAAATTGCATACTTGGTTTGTAAATATTGGTAGGGAGATCTTCAGATTCTGGGACACCCCACAACGACCCATCTATGTCCCAATTACGTGCATTGATAGGAAAAGTAGTATTATAAAAGTATTAGTATTTGCTACAAGGGATACAGTATTTCATATATTTTCATTTCAATTTAAACGCAAATTTAGGGTCAATATTTTAAAACTTAAATTGTCGTGCCTGCAATAATTCATGATAATTTCTTTACTTCTGATGTTCCAAGCACTCCACTTCGAAAGCATATCACCTTCTGGTAGATTCTTAATGCCACTTAGAACTGGAGACATCGTTGTTTACTTGCCGAAGAAATGGTGCCTGTGACGATATGTAATTATAGTTTTAGGTTTCCTCGTTGTAGCAATCCCAGTAGTTAAAGATTCTGATGATGTAGTTGAAGTTTGTGGTTCTTTTCTCCGAGAATAAGATTGATCTGATGTTTCACTTGCACTAGCAGAAGGTCCTGATGTTTCACTTGCAGTAGCAGAAGGTCCTGATTCTTCAATTAGAAGAATGGTCTGATGTTTCACTTGCACTACAGAAGGTCCTGATTTTATTGAAGAAGCAGAAGGTCCTGATGTATCACTTGAAGAAGCAGAAGGTCCTGATGTTTCTTCTGCAATAGAAGAAGGTCTTGATGTTTGGCTTTCACTAACAGAAGGTCCTGATAATTCACTTGCAGAAGAGGAAGGTCCTGATTCTTCATTTGAAGAAGAAGATGAAGGTCCTGATGTTTCACTTCTACTAGCAGAAGCTTCTGCTGTTTCTTCTGCAGTAGCAGAAGGTCTTGATGTGTCGCTTGCACTAACAGAAGGTTCTGATGCGTCATTGAATGTAGAGGTTGTTTCTGTTTCGATTCCTGCGGCAGATGAAGCAGCTGCTGTTTGTGGCAAACTTCCAGTAGTATAAATTTCTGTTGTGATATTTCCATCAGTCGATATTGGTGAATTTTCGTGTCCAGCTTCAGGGGATATTGTTTTATCTCCAGTTGACGGCGTTTCCGGTGTATCTTTATACAACACATCTTCACCATTGACCTGCACTGTAAAAAATTGACAGTTAAACTTTTTTTGTATATTGTATTTGTACAATTATTCAGACTGGCGTGACCTCGTCTATGTTTAAATGATAAACTTAGATGACATTACCATGTTTTATGTTTTCTCAAAATATTATTCATGGCGTGTCGTGGGTGCTACAATTCCAGGAAGGGTCTTCCTTATAATTTAATTATTAATCTATTACGTCAGTTGTATACCCTAAGCCCCGTAATAAAAGCCTGTTTGCCCTGGGAAAAGTGACACAGAATCATGAACATGTAATTGAAGCATGGTTTCTCAATGAATTGAAGTACTAGAACATTGTAATGGACAAGCTCTAGCAGACGTGCAGGTCTGCAGAGGACCACCTATTATTATATCCTAGGAATTTAAGCGGCAAAGAGTTTGGTAAGTTAAATCTGTAGTTAGTCAATTTAGTAGATTGGCTTTAGAATTTCATCATTTCCATTTTAATACATGTTTATCGAACAGCGATTGTAAACTAGTATTCCTCCTTCTGCTTGTGTGAGTGGCACTGAAAACTGTTAGTGCAGTCACAGAGATAAAAATATAGATCTAGTTGTAGATAGACGACAACTTTACTTACGTGGAAGGGCGACTACATTTCCATACAACGTGCACACGAATATCAATAATTTCACCTTGACAAATATATTCTGCTTTCCAACCATTTTGGTAAAAATTTAAACTGGGTTGTCACTGACTCTTTGGTCGATCCAAATGTTGTTTGGTACGTGTAAGTAGAGAAAGACTTGTTTTCGTATCATCTCTGATAATAACTTACTGGTGATGTAGTTGTGTTTGTCCTCGCGGTACCATCTACCGCTAGCACGCACTAGTTAATAACAACAGCTGTGACGAATATAGGAGGTGATACACGTTCCTGTTGAATCTCAACGAAATAATGATACACTGGAGGCCAGGCAGAGACTAATTCCAGGAAGAATCGAACTTCTACCCCCAACACAGAGCCCAGCCCAGACTGACGACACTCGTACAGTGACGCAAGGGTGATAAATTCATGTTGCTGAATAATCATAATAACCACACACACCATCTTCTATAGGGAACCTAAGTGGGCGTTTTCCGGTTCTCTCCCGTCAGCGTTGAATAGGCGATTAACCCGTGCTAAATGTTTCGTAAGCGATAGCGCGTGAACCCGACCACGGACCGTAATTATGTCCATGTAAAAAACTATAATCTTTCCACTTTGCGTGCATATACAAATCTCTGCTCTATCCTAAATATTCATGAGATTATTTTTGAGTTTAAGTGAACTCTACATTTACACTGTTGCCAAACCTTCCAAACTGCTAATGAAAAAGCACTTAAACACATTTTGGCCGTGGCATCAGCACAAAATTTGGCATTCGACTTGCTTTGAGGCAACTGTGAGTTCACTGGGTTGTACTAGATTATACATTACTTATAGAATATCCTACTTGTGCCAACAAAATCTTGAATGCGAAATAAATGTAGCAACCATGGACAGGCGCGTGGACAGCGAGGATGCCACAGCTGCATACAACGTGGCTGCGTCTCGCTATTGTTGCCGCTCAGTCGGAGTACATTTAGCCACAGCGCACAAACATGGGTCCATTTAACTCATAATAGTTTTAATTTAGTAAGCGTTGTCGAGCTTTGTATGATGCCACAATATTCTTTACAAAATTATGCATCTTGTGATGTTATTGGTTTAGATTTATTTTGCGCGAGTCAAAAGATACGGCGAGTTACATTTTCATACCATGCTAACTCTTATGGGCGCTGAGACCAGAGAGAACCAATTTCCTTCCCGCCTTTAAAGCTTAGGTTCCCTATAGTAAATCCACATTAAATCATGCGGCAAAGTACAATGTCTGGAATAGGAGTCGCAAATGAACCTTTACCTTGGACGAGTAGAGTTGGGGGAATGAATAGGCGAGACTCTTTTTGTTTGTGTAATGATGGCTTTTATGGACGTTCTAAAATGTAATAAATTGCTTTCAGTTATCTTGAAAAGAGCCAATAACCACTCATTGTACAATCAACAAAAGCATAAATGACTTTCTAGGCTTAAATTAAAATTTTTATATTGGTGCCTAACAACCATGTAGGATAAAGGGGGTATGGGCATGTCCATAACCCTACACTGGCCTACCTGTCCCGTCTTGGGACTGGTGAACTATATTTAACTACTACTTCTTCTACGACTAATCGACTTCATAATATAATGTTTGCATTGTTTTATGCTTCATATTCCAGTCTTTCAAACATTTACAGCGTTGGTTAGGCTGAGACTGAAGGCGGGGGAGTGGTAGGGTATGATACGCTCCACCTGCGGGAAACAGTAGCAGACTGTCTTTCCTTGTCCATTGACGACCAGTCATCTTTTTCAGTAGTGTCCAATTGTTGTATTGCAGTGTGGGAAGTTTGTGGCTTATGTCGATAATGCGCTTTTTTATACCTAATGTGGCGTCCCAGAATCTCGTTCGTACACGGTATATATCTACACGTCGTGTAAGTCTTATGGGGGTTCTTGTTCCGGAAGCATTTGCAGCTTCCCTCGCATTGTTTCACGTAGTTGAAGAGCAGTTGGGTCTCCTCGCAGTGGACCTTGTCGGCCCAGTAGGTGCACGCAGGGCGGGAGACGAGGTCCACGCAGTAGTGGTAGGGGATGATACGCTCCACCTGCGGGAAACAGTAGCAGACGCGGCAGCCCTGGCGGAAGAAGTTACCGTAGGGACAGTCTTTGCTGATGTCGTTGGCGAACATCTCGCGCTCGGCTGTAACGAGAATAACGGGATGATAGAACGAATGTTTCATCTTTCAATTGTCGTAGCGGTAGTAAATATTTATCATTTTCATTGATCGGGAAACACTTCCGTAGGTGTTGTGATTTTAAGTAAATCAATCCAGAAATTTGGAAATGGAATTAAAAAGTCCATCTCAGTGGGGTATCGGACTCCGGTCTCCCAATTGCCGGATTCAATGATGAATTTGTAAATTTCTGGATTGATTTATTTAAAAAGAAGGAAATATCATAAAGTAATGCCGAACTCCGGAGGGGTCTACACCGCAACAATTAAAATTGATCTTTGAGCGGTTAAAATAGTGCCTCTTTTGCTACCAAAGTATATTTGTAAGGAACATTAAGCGACATAAATGCTGTCCATCTCCGGATGAAGAGATAGGTTTAGTTACTTTGATGAGTACGAGATATGGCAGGACTTCTTGACAACATAGTAAAAAGTTCAATGCAGGACATGTGATTCCTCCTGTTTACAGGGAAGACAGTAATTCATTGGTCAGATCCGATAACACATACAGTCAATGATCGTGTTAGGAATAAAGATTGTAGGTATTTGAGAAGGCTTCTGTTTGTGTCTGGAATGTAAAGCAGTATTTACTTACGAATAGGATTCAAATCGTCTGTCCAGTCTATGACAGGCGGTGGATCGTCTTCACAATCTGGATCCTCTACTGGACACTCTACTGTAAATAACAAAGAGTTGAACATTACGACTGCGTGATTCTGTTTAAACTTAGGCCTATTTATTATTATTATTAAATTTAACTTAGAAATTAGTAATACCCTACTATTACAACATCAAGCATCACTCCTCGATGGTATGTTGGACTTAATTAAGTCTAGAACAAGCATTGAGGCAGACAGATTAAAGCATTCTATTTCCCAGCAAACTTGTCTGCATATGTAGGTAATTACTAATAAGTTAGTTACGCCACTCACAAGTTTTGCGGAAGCAAGAGTATATTGCCAAATTTAAAAAATCGGTGATTTGGAAAATATTTTACGCAAAGCTGTCAATCATTTGCCAAAGTAATACACATTAAGAAATAAGAAGTGGCTCTGATATCTTGGAAGCTCCTCGTGGAGAGTACTAAAAACAAAGCATATCCTTTAATGGTAAATGATTAAATAAGGTACCGGTATAGTATTATACTCCAAACGATATAAGCGTGAGAACTTGAGAGCATACCTGATTCTTTGTTTTCTTTGATTCGAGCTTTTTCAGTCTTAGTTGTTTGTGTATTATCGCAATCCTCATCATCATCATCATCATCATCATTGACTGGGCTTGGTTTTCCATCTCCATCTATTGCCTTTGTTTCCAGAGCTGTAGAATTCACATCTGTGATAGAACCCTCAGCAATTGCAGAATCCGATGCTTTAGCAGAACCCTCAGCGGTTGCAGAATCCAATGCTTTAGCAGAACCCTCAGCGGTTGCAGATTCCGATGCTTTAGCAGAACCCTCAGCGGTTGCAGAATCCGGTGCTTTAGCAGAACCCTCAGCAGTTGCAGAATCTGGTTCTGTTCCAGACTCAGAGGTTGTTGTAGATACAGAACCTGTGGTAGAATTCAGTGGTGTCACTGCGTTAGAATTGCAATTTCTTTTTTCCTATTGGTTATTATTATTATTGTTATTACTAGTATATATTTACCGTATTAGTTATCGTTATGGTATATACTCAAGTGACAAAAGACAATTTGATTACACACTCTACAAGATAAAAATTTATGGTGCACGGTAAATTCTCTATGGATACACGTGTTACATATCTAGTTTAATTAAAACCCAGTAGCCAAATCACTTGTTTAGTGATTAGCCATAAGCGTTATGTTTGCCAAACGAGGCGCACATGAAACTTGAGGACAGGCAAGATTAAGGACCGGTCAAGGGAGAATATTTCCCACGTTACCACCCTCTATTGCTTACTGAACAAGTGAATTACCCCCTGTCGGAAAACCCAATTAGCAATGTCTGGGCTTCATAATCTACCAAGGGTGAATAAATTTTGCATGGTTAATCTCTCATGAATACAGGTCACCAATCTACTTTTAGAATGAACAAGTTCAGTCTAGAATGCCAAAGGCAATTATCATCTTGTTGAAGTCAGTATGCATGTAAGTTCAAAGGCTACCAATACTCGTATAACCTCAAGGACTGGGACGCAGGTTATCCGACAAGGGGAAATATTCCTCGTCCTTCCTCTTCTCCATACAACGGCAAATACCCCCTGAATGTCAAGGTCTGGGCTCAGGTAATCCTACCAAGGGTCGACCATTATCTCTCGCTCCATAAATTCCACATGATTTCTAACAAAACATTTTTTTTGCGACTCCTAATACGACTTTGTACTTTGTCAAATGACTGTAATAATGTGGTTTTACTATTGGAGATAAGTATGTGTGATTATTATGACTATTCAGCGAGAGGTATAAATCTTTCTATCCTTGCGCCGCTGCGCGAGTGCGGTCAGTCTGGGCTGGGCTCTGTAGTGGGGGTAGAAGTTCGTTTATACCTGGGAATAGTCTCTGCATGGCCTCCAGTTTACATGGTAATGATAGAACTCGAAACGATTAGACAACGAATTTTCTACATACACACATGCGTTCTTACGGTACTTCATTATCTTATTATAGATCTCACCATCATCTTGTCTTCTTTTTCTTCTCCCGTGGAATGGAAACTTGCGTATAAATGATGATTTTCCTCCCCCTTTTTTCTTGACATGTTCTTCAGGTACTGCATTCTCTCCTACGGACTTCGTGGAAACATTACCCGAATCTGAAATTTACAAAATAATACTATGTTTCGTTGTTACCTCCTAATCTAATAAGATACCTTATCACTGCTTTGTGACTCGATGATCAGTATCGTTAATATCATAACTTTTCTATTTGTATTAATTCGCATTCTATACATTACACCTATATTTTTTAAATGTCTTTTTCTTTAAAACAATAATGAGTTAATGTTTTCAGCTATAAACAAACTAGCAGCGAAGGAAAGAAAAATATCGGAGGTGGGAAAATTTAATACTAGGAGACTTTGGAGAGCGAGATGAATCGTGCGAGTATTGTAGCAAGAGTGAAGTTGTGGGAGGACGGAAAAGAGTGGAATAACTTGGTGGAGATGCAGGAAGAGGCAGAAACGCTGAGTCTGGACACCTCGACACAAAACAGTTTCATGCCACTCAACATCTTGAGAGTCTGAGCTAAAACGAATGTGTACTAACTAACCTGAACCACTGAGATTGTAGAAGCCAAACAAGCTGAGTACTGCGTTGTTACAGGGTAGATTCTCGCAGACTGTAACATTCTGCTCGTCGTTACACTCGCACGATCCCTCGCACTCTCTGTCGTAGTCGTATAGCAGACTGTCCTCGTCACAGTGCACCCACTGACCGACAATATCACACTCTGGCTTAGAGAACTTGGATTCACACTTGTGTATCACATAACTGGTGAATTCTTCAACACAGTAGCACAGCTTACAACCCTCTCTGTAGACAACGCCGTTAGGACATACTTTGGACCTTTGATTAACTAGTGAATGCCGCTCTGAAATTATTTCATACGTGTTTGCTTACATGAACGAAAAAGGTTATGTTTAGAGGTAAGTGCACTGTACTTAGCATTATCAAGTGCAATTTTATAGCGTTTTGTAGCATCAATATTTTGGTCACCTTCAAAAATTGTGTATGAATTTTACTCTCATTTTCATTTTAAAATTATGTCATCAGATTTGGATAATATCAATTGAATTTAAGTTGTCATAAACAAATCATAGAAACTATGTTAAATAAATTAACAAGTCATTGGAAAACTTCAGTAACAATTTTAAAAAAAGCGCTTTGTTTACACAACGCTATTTTTACAAACCTCTATTTATGTATTATATTAATTTTATTTTGTATTCTTTAATTATTTTTAAACTAATCCATATACACCGTGCACTTTGCTGTGACGTTAGGCGGCACTGGCCATAACCTCCCCCATACTGCACATACTGGTAGTTTTAATAGAAGTTCTCACATGTCACAGATGACGACTTAAAGTTAAAAGCTTTGAAGTTCGTATAAATTAAATCCTCTTGGCTTTAAACAACTTATTAATACATGAAAATCAATTCAATTTTTTTAAATTCCGTCTTAGCCGAGTTTCGAACCCGGGCCTACCGATTGTTGGTCGGATGCTTTACCTCTAAGATACAGAGACAGTTAAATTGATGACTTCTGGATTGTTGGTGCATTATATAATATTATGTATAATAAATTGATGTCTAAGACTAAAACAATATTCCAATATAACAATTTAATGTTGTTGAACTAGTTAAAATTTAAATTCAAATAATAAACATTGATATTAAAATAGTTATGCGTTGTATATAATAAAATAACAAAATATTATTGTACTTACCCTTTCCGTTGACTTCATAACTCAACAACAGACACAACAGAACTAAAACTCTGAAAACAAAACTCATGATTTGTAACCGCAATATACTTTTTCCTAAAAGAAAGCGTAGATAGGTTGAAATTGTTTCATTCTCATTTAACATTTGCACCGCGATATTTGCTTTGTCTTCCTTCTCGTCATTGGCATTGATCGTATCAGAATAATAGTCTCTCGTACCAGCCGACACCGGGAAGTGAGGAAGAAAAACAAATACCCCCTCTTCTTACTGAAAGTTGTATTCATTGTTTCATTATGCATGTTGCCATAATAACAAGTTGTTTGTATTTATATTTTTTCAAATATACTATTGAATATTAATTTTATGTAATAATAGTCTATGGTCTTCTTGGGTTTATCACCACGAGTAAAATTGAGCACGCCGTTTCAGTTTATCCCCCCCCCCCCCCCCAGATATTTATGTGCAGTTGTACCCATCAATTTCTTAACTTTTTAAAATAACGTTGGGTTTAGAACATTATCGTCAGCTTGTCACTAATGGTTTTGTGAGGTAGATGATACTTCAGAAGATGCTTCAGGTTCCAGGAAACATTTGCCCAGTCTCCTTTCTAAAGGATATTCTAACTGGTTCAATCACTAATGTTACATATCACCGACAATGTTATCTCGAGCGCTAAGCGCGCGACTCTGATTCGCGAGGTCCCGGATCCAAAACCCGTCGAGTTCGGCAATCCTTACTGAAGGTTTTTCCAAGGTTTTCCACAGTCGTTAATGCGAATGCAAGGGATTGAGTCCTCTTAAACATCACTCGGACATTCCTTCACAATTTGCCTTACTCCAATATACCTAGTAAGACACCTGAAGAGGGGCATGCATTCCACACTGGGCAGGATTTCCACAAAAAATTATTGCCATACGAACAGGAGATCCATTGTTGAAATCCAAACTTAATGGATTTTCCTAATTTGTTGTGAATGGTGGTCATGTGACCTAGATTGATATACTTGTGCAGATATAGATCTACCAGCACCACAAAAGCCCTGGCCAAAACGGACGAGTCCAAGTTGTCTTGAATGCAGGCGATGAGCGCATACGCGCGTGCCGCGAGCGATCGGCGGAGAGAAATGAAGGTGCTGGGGTGGCGAGGCCATATCGCTCCCGCCGTATGAGTTCCTCACGGCTGCCGGCTAGAACATAGCCGTGCGGCACCTGTATCTACGGAACTCCCCTAAAACCAAGAATGAACTTGGCCCGGAGGCGCGCGCACGTAATGGCGCGGGCCACAGTGGTTTAAACTTTGTTTATCTAAACTGCCAGAAAGTGAACACACTCAATCTTCTTATTTACTTAGTGAATGTTATGTTTAACTTTCAGGTCTTCCATGGGCTCTGATGACGCTGGACAGTCAACCGGATCTTCAGGCAGGAATCAGAAGGGGTGAGTCAATACCACTTGCAGCATATTGACAAAGATACATACATTATTGAGGTTAATTGTAAGTCTTGTTTCTTAGGCTTCGTAGTTAAACGTCTGATTTACTGGAGATTAATCTCCCCGGTGATCCATGATCAGAAATATTAAATACCTGTGGATAAAGTTTCCACTTTCGTGTTGCTCTCTACGTGTGGCAGTGTCTGTTTGTGAAGGGTAAATAAGTAATATTTGGGCCGCTTTTAATTAATATTTGCATTTATTGTGCATCATTTGAACACAATATTAAAAATAAATGCGAGAGTGACAGATAGAGCAGCGTGTCAGTTCCGTGAATGAATTGCTCCATTTCATTTATTGGATCATATTATATTATAAATACCATGGTGAAGCACGTTGAAGCATAGTGCATGAAGAAACCCATTGTTGATTAGATCTTGGATTAGAAATGTTCCTAACAGGTGAACATGAACACGCGCTATGTGAGATCGGCGCTAAACATACCTTTTGAGGTCAGGTTTATAAGATACACTAATCCGTCTGGGCTCAGAGCTTGGCTCTACTAATCGTAAACGGCGAGGAAAGAGAAAAAGTCCATCTCGCGAACATCAACTGGTATACGTAGGGGAGTAGATTACTCCGCTAAGCTATAGAAGCGACTGCGAGCTCTGGCGGTCGTCGGAGAACTCGCCCCCCTCCCTTGACGACCTCCCCGACGACGACCATTACACCACGGACGATAACGACCGCGACAAGAGAGTAAACAAAGTGGTTGGATGGAAGAGAAGGCTTAACAGGCCTTAATCCCGCCATCAATCAAGACGACAATCAAATCAAATCAAATACCCCTTTCTTCCTTCTACCCATGTATGGTTCTGACCAGCATGGGACTTTCTCTCCTTATCCCCTAGGCTACAGTGGCGCATTATGACCGAACGGTTGACGCGCCCTTAGTCCAACTAAACACAAAACTGGGTGGCGGCAAACAAATGAAACCTGTTCTCTAGGGTCCTATCCTCATCGAACCCGAGAAGTGCGCTTCCAGTTTAATATCATTTGATGGTATGTATCTTTAAGTGGTTTGGTGTAAACGAGGACCAATCTTGCACAAGAACGGAATCAAGACATAAAAGTCAGTACTTTTTATATTAACAGACTTATTACCGTCTATTTGCGTGAATGTGTGAATAAGGATCACGTAAGGATAAACATAGAAAATCAGAAGTAATTTATTTGGGAAATGGATGTTGAAAATCGTTAACAAATATGTCATAAATTGTTTTAACACTTAAAGCTCAACCAAAGTAGACTTCAAAGATAGAATGTTCCAAAGTTTACTTAATTAATTATCTTCCCACTTTACCACCAACACCATGTACAGGTTAAAAGGGCAATGGTTATCTTTTATATATTTAATTCTGCTCGTAACCTTTCTTTGAAAATCTGTAAATTTAATGGAACATGATTATCTTGTTTGAGGAACTCAGTGCAATTTCCCATTGAATTTACGATTATACAAGCCAAGAAGACGACTGAAGGGTATATTAAATTGGTAAAATCGTCCTTTCTTTTAGCTCGCAGAAGTTGATGGTTCCAATTTTGGAAGATAATTCCGTTTACCTGCAAATTAATCTTACCCCGCCCTGAAGTATACTTAATGATTGGTGTGTTTTTACTTTGTATAAGGATCTCGATATAACCAGACTTGAATAGTTTTTATGTCTTTGCTTTGAAATCATTAGTTTGTAAGATCCCGTGCTCCTCCAGCATCTTATTGTGGCAGGGAAGGTATTCACAGGTGGTGACCGTGTTCAGCAGATCAGCGTCTCTCTGACATTCACAGGCTCCCTCGCACTTCTGGTTGTAGTTGTAGTCTAACATCCGCTCATCACAGTGTGTCTTCCTGGCCCAGTAGCCGCAGTCTTCATCCGTGTAGTGGGACTCGCAGAGTTGCTTCAGATTACCGGTAGATGGGGCCACCAAACAGTAGCAGACCTCGCAGCCTTGGCGGTAGTAGATGCCGTGTGGACAGTCCTCGCTCTTGGCGTTGGCAGGAGTCAAAGTGTGATCTGGAAACAATGAAGAATTTCTTAATCAATTTCATGAACAACCACAAATAAATTTTGATTTAAACCACATACTGAAGTATGAAAGTAATCATTAGCCGAGAAAGCAAGTCATGAGTAGTGTACCTGATAACATTCCTTTTCCTCCCCCTACCTATAAGGCTGGATCTAGACAGCATAGGCCTAGGCTAGAGTGGCACATTATGGCCTTATAATTTAAGCGCCCTTATACCATCTAAACACAAAACCTATCATTTATACCTTATATATCAATCAATTTAATGGAAATGTTCCCGGGTACTCAACACTTGACTCGCTTACTCGTCTAGCAACGACTTTGGCTTTTTCCTAGTAATAAATTGTTTCTACATTACAAAGGGACATTAGACTTTGCTGCAAAATTCAATATTATTTAATATTTCCATTTGCTTTAAGGCTATTATATTGCTTTTGGATCGAGTACGAAAGGCCCACCAATGAGGTTTTCAATGGCGGAATAAAAGAGGACTTATTCGAAAAAAAAATATTTTTTATTTATATTTTGGTGGTTGTATTTTCAAACAATCAGTTTCTATCACCACACATAGTAAAGCGCTTTGTTACTTTTAACATACCGTATCAACATGAGGTTTTAATATGATTGATGGTTAGTTTGTTTATTTACCATTTACCAATATATTATGCTATGTCTACCATAATTTGGATAGCTTGACACTAACTGACTAGCTATTTTCTTCTAGTGGCAATTCTGGTAAATAAATTAATCTCAGGTAGTTTGTTAAGTTTGAAAAGGGTATTTAACACTACACAACAAACGCGATTTAACTTATGATCTTAGCGCTTCCGAGATTATTGCTCATGTGTGACGGATGACCTCCATTTGAATCAACCAGCGGTTTAGCCGAGGTTGTTTAGCCGGTTCTCACTCAAACACCGAAGTTAAGCAACCTTTGAGCGTGATCAGGGGTAAAGTGGGTGACCGCTCTTCCCTGAGACACACGTATACCGCTGGTTAGAACAGATGGAGAGTTCAAAAGCTAGTGTAACGGCTTCGTTCTCCTTGTCGTCTGCTCGGCAGTCCGGGCAGGGTGAAACCTATATGACTGTCAAGGTTACACCATCTTTTCAGATGGGACGTAAAGCCGTTAATCTCCTTGTTACTATTCGAAAGGAGTAGGCTACGTGCCAGGATATTGGGTTTCCCCTCCTCCCTTCTTCATCACTCTAAATGGCATAATATGCTGTACATGGCCAATTCATAAATCAATCAATAAATCAATCAATTAATCAATCAATGTTCTGCCATCAAAGAACTTAAAGAGGAAAGGAGAACTTGCTTGTTACAAAATCCGTATCCTTATCTTCTTTTGAAGTGATTGACTCTGTAGCTCCAACAGTTTCGGTGGTTGAATCTGGTTGAGGTGTGGTCTGCTTCCCAGAACGTTTATCTGCGTCATCTAGTGAAGTAGTTGCGTCAGTTTCATCTCCACCCGCTGCAAAAATTTTCATCAAACTTTCACAGAGCACTTAACTGGAACGATGAGATTCCCGAGGATCACAGTGGGCAAGAAGGAAAAAGACAGAATCAGAAGCACAGACATTTTAGAAATGCTGGGTGGAGAGGAGAAGGAGGATAAATGGGAAGGACGGCTGAGATAGTTTGGGCATACGTAACGAATGATGGAAGAGAGGATGCGGAAGAAAATGTATGAAAGCGTATGAAGTTAATATTTCAACCACCTTTATCTTGATCCTTTTCTTCAAATTTTAAATCTCTTTCTTCAGGTTTCACTTGAATCCGTAACACGTAATCCTTTTCGGATTCAGGAACATTATCTGAAAACAATCATGAGTTAAGGGTAACCATAAAAGGTATCATATATTTATTTGATTTATAAGAACTTTATCTGAAACAATATTGAGTTATGGTACTATTCAATCCATCCCATTGAATACTGAACGATTGTACTTAATTCCCCGAATCAGGCAAAGTGTATGTTCAGAAGTGTCTTATTAGAATGTCATGGTGTCATAGGTCGGGGAAACAACTCACCTGGCTCCTGAATGGTTTTATAAAACCAGATAACTTTACTCTTACAAGGAAGATTCTCGCAAGTAGTGACGTTCCTCCCCTCGTTGCATGTACAGTTCCCCTCGCACTTCTTGTCATAGTCGTAGAGGAGTTTTTCCTCGTCACAGTGGGCTCTTAGACTCACAGCAGCGCACTGATCGGGGGGGACTTTAGATACACACTTGATTCTCACATAATCCTTGGTTGCCTCGACGCAGTAGCAGAGTTTGCAACTTTCTCGGTAAACTGCACCGTACGGGCAGAGTTCGGTTCTTAGGTTCGGAATTATAGTTCGTTCTGAAAAACAGCACTTAGTAAATCTCACTTTACATGAATTTTGTCACTTACAATCTGGGACGGTTGAAGTTAAAGATGTGAATTGAGATTTTCGTCATTTTCGTTACTAGCATGCAACACATTTTTATTATGAACCCTTTGCCTGCATATTTTTTTTCTTTTCCAATTGAGTATAGGAATCGTAATAAAATAGTATGAATAATAAATAATTATAACCAGAACGTAAATTTTTGATGAATTGTAAAATAACGTTATTTATCTACACCAGAATTTAACTACTATGAACAGATTTTTAGTTTTGTGCTCAAATTTCGTATTGTGTCTAGTTCTTGCTTAACTCAAAGTCAAATGAGGTTTTAACTTGTCGATATAAATTCATTCCATTCACCATTTTTGTGCATTGCAAATAATCAACTAGAAGA
Organism: Sweltsa coloradensis; assembly: GCA_024449915.1. Classification (NCBI taxonomy): domain Eukaryota; kingdom Metazoa; phylum Arthropoda; class Insecta; order Plecoptera; family Chloroperlidae; genus Sweltsa; species Sweltsa coloradensis. The sequence goes on along the minus strand of JAMZAV010002268.1, from coordinate 44,435 downwards.
AATATAATAATTTTACTCACCATTGCTTGTTACTTTACTAAGGAGAACAAACAACACAATTAAAACTTCAAACAAAACGATCATTTTTTTTCAAGTCTGCTGACTTTTCTCCAGTAAAACTTTATGACATGTTTGCAATTCGCTCATCGCTTTCAGAAACCAATCCACACGTTTTACCAACTGTATCTTATTATTCTTGTCGTGTGGTGATTATTGACTGTGTGTGAAAGCTTGTTGTCGCTAGCTGTGCCTGGTGGTACTAGTATGCCATCAGCTGACAACATCAATGTTATTAAATAACACGTACACATAGAAGATAATGTGTATAAGTATTCGCAGAGCAAAGGAACAGCAAATCCATCTGTATTATTCTAGCGCTGTGGGAAGTATTGACCTCCGACATATACCATCGTTAAATCATACCAGAGCTACCTGATATTATTCATTTTACCATACATATCATCCGTGAGTTCTCCCCGCTTTAATATACACAATTCAGTTAATGACTGTCGTGCATTTTTTTTTAGAACCAGCATACATGTCAGTCCACGCCTCTAATATACTGATCCCATATCTCCTTCATCTTTACAACTGAACAAGTGAAAAATGTCTAAAACTCAACCAAATACATGGACTAAAACTTGAGTATGGTTGTTGTGGACGTACTTCCGTCAGATTATAAGAGTAGCTTCATCAACGACATAACAAATGTATACACCTTTTTACCTGTTCTACTGGAAGTTATGCTGTCCCTCGTTGTATACATCAATGCTATACATCAATGCAGTTTTGTGAACGCAAAAGTATATTCTTGTCTTCAGTGTTATAACAATCAATTTAAGAAAAGATGTTAGAAAGAACAATTCCAATTTTGTGTTGGCAATTAATTAAGTTAGAATATAAAAACACCATAGCCAGAAATACAAGTATTCAAAGACGGAGTATAGTAATTTTACTCAGTGCTACAAACCTCGTAACTGCATCGTAGGCATGTAAGGGAAGTACATTATTGTAAATAAGTTTTAAAACAAATCAAGTTCACAATTAATTCGGTTGTGTTATATTAGGTGAGGAATAAGTTCACAAAATATTTCTAACAGATTTGGTTATTTTGTAAGAATTTTGATGGTGAAAGTAAGGAGAAGAGTACATTATAGACCAGGCAAATCTATTGAGTTACCCCTCATCTGTCCAATGTTGGAAACTCGCCTATAGGAATATTTGTATGTTTAAATTCAGCTCCCGTCCTTAATCTAGCCATTGTTGTCTCTCTGAAACCTTTCTCAAAGATTTGAAATCATTAGTTTGTAAGACCCCGTACTCCTCCAGTATCTTATTGTGACAGGGAAGGTATTCACAGGTGGTGACCGTGTTCAGCAGATCAGCGTCTCTCTGACATTCACAGGCTCCCTCGCACTTCTGGTTGTAGTTGTAGTCTAACATCCGCTCATCACAGTGGATCTTCCTGGCCCAGTAGCCACAGTCTTCATCCGTGTAGTGGGACTCGCAGAGTTGCTTCAGATTACCGGTAGATGGGGCCACCAAACAATAGCAGACCTCGCAGCCTTGGCGGTAGTAGATCCCGTGTGGACATCCTCCTCTTGGCGTGCAGGACACTTGTGTGGGAATTTAAATCTAGGTTCATTCAAACACGTTTTATAATCTAATACACTAAAGTCGTCATCTTGGGTACAAAGTGACTGCGGAGAGACGTATCGTTGCCGTGATTGTCTGCCTGCTGCTAGCTTTTCATTCGCAACCCTTCTCGGCAAGAGGTTGTAGCAGTGAACGGGGCGACCGAACGTCTTGCTCACTGGTCACTTTGTACCTTAATGATGGACAGACTTTAGAGTAGTTTTTACTTTGGTCTGAGCCTTGAGACCTGGCAAGACTTCAAATCAACAAAGTTTGGATATATCCAAACCTTCTTGAGCTCTGCTTCCATGCTATCGAACCAGTCTTTGAGTTCTTTTCCAATATACAGAGATGACTTACAAACATTCTAATAACCTAACCTTTTGTGCGCCCTTGCACACTAACCTCAGTACCAAAACACCAACAACACAAGCCTTGCACTTTATCTAGTTATTTTTTCTTCCTAGCCCTAATCATAAAACCGCCAATGACACTTAGGTGTGTTAAACCGAGACTAGTGAAAAGTACCATTCAGTAACTCAAAATATAAAGCACCATTTGCTACCGTTCTCATGAATGCCAACAGAAAACTCAGCAAACATAAGGTTCTGGACCACACACGGATCGATAGCGGACTGAACTGGCTCACCGCTAGTGGCCCGGTACTATTTGCCAGTTACAGCCCGCTATTGACTTGTCCCACGGGTTTGCCCCCTGCTAAACCTATATAGTCACTTGGGACCTCTTCGTCATCACCGGTAACACTTTCCCTGTAATATATTCACATCTAACCAGCACACACCCGTTATATGCCGGCTTGCGGTGCGACATCATTCCGGAACTTTTCTTTGCCGGCATTTCACCGCAACCCTTCCAACACTGCCATCACAGCCATGCTTGATACAGCACTTCCCATCATATGTCCACTTATGGTCTGGCATCGGGCCGGAATTTTCCCATAACCAAACCATGACTTTGCCGGCATTTCACCGCAACCCTTTCAACACTGCCATTACAGCCATACTTGGTCCGACACTTTACCGCTGTTGACCAACAATACTGTGGGCAAAGTGATGGCCAGTCATCTACATGCCAGTGGTAATCAAATGACCCTTTTATGATCTTGTCATACCCAACACCGGACGGTTGAATGTTATGTTGAGGCCGGTTAAAAGATGTTTTGCCGGTGATGGTCAGACTCTTTTCCGTGACACTCTAGCAGTGCCGGTAAATGGCTACTACTTTCCTAAACCTTCTACCAATGTTTTACTCATCTTCTCCATTGATCTTCTTGTTCAACAACAGACACGACAACACAACAACTTCAACAATAATAATCATGTTTCTAGCTTGAACCGGTCAGACTCTCATATTCTAAATTAAAAACTATTTATGTCTTTATTGTGGCTTTATTTAATATTTCGATCATTTTATTCTGCGAGTCTTCTAGTCTTGTCACAGAACAATGACGACATTACAGTTGTCGCTTCTCGTACCTGTTACCACCAGTGAGCAAAACAATTTACAGTTTGTTTTTAATTTGCCATCTTAACTAGAGATAATATCTGGATATATATTTATATAATTAATTTCGTACTACTACGAGAGTGTTTGCATATTGAATAAATTTAGTCTCTTCCACAAAATTGAGTTTTACCGATTAACAGGAAATATCCTTACCTGTTATAAATGTTTTGCTGTGGCTGTAGATTGTTGTAAAGGTTCTGTGGTGGACTTTTTATGCTGGCATTTTTTCTTGGTGGAGCCAGAACTAGATAATTCCACAAAAGTATTAATCGAAGTTGTTGATTTGTGATGACTACGCTTTTTCTTGGTGGCGACTGGACTAGACATTTTGTCAATTATAGTAGTTGGACTAATATTAATCGAAGTTGTTGATTTGTGATGATGGCACTTTTTCTTGGTGGTATGACTTGTAGTAGTTTCAGAGGTTGCCTTATCATGGCTGTTACTAGTCTTCGTTTTCTTGTGTGAGCATTTGTGATGGGACTTAGCTGTAAAATTAAATGTTATTTTATATTTCCATTTGCTTTAAGGCTATTGTATTGCTATCGGACCGACGTACGAAATGCCCAACAAATGTTGCTTTCAAGTTGAAGGAATGAAAAAGGGACTTTTACAAACAACAAAATATGTTTACTTTAAATTTTGATGTTTGTATTTTCAACCCGTCAGTTTCTGTCAACACACCTAGAAAAGCCTAACTTCGTTACTTTCAACATACTAAATTCAACATGAAGTTTTAACATGATTTATGGTAAGTTATTTTAATTTTCTCTTTATTAATGCTATGTCTACCAGCATTTGATTATTTTGACACTTACTATCTATTTTCTTCTTGTGGTGATTCTGGTATAAAAATTAATATTAGGTAGTCGTTTTATAACTACTGAGATTCTTAGAACAGTTATGTTTAATAAGTATAAACAATATTTGGACTCATCATGTTATTTTAATTTAATATAGGAAGTCTATTTAGTTTGAAAGGGGTATGTTACACCTTCTAGAGCTAAGCCGGTTTTATTTAACACTACAAACGCGATTTAACCTATGATACAAGCGCTTCCGAGTTTATAGCTCACGTGTGATGACCTCCATTTGAATCAATGTTCCGCAACCAAAGAAGCACAAGAGGGAAGAAATACTTACTCGTTACACTATTCGTATCCTCGTCTTTACTTGAAGTAGTTGCCTCGGTAGCTCCACCAGTTTTGGTGGTTGAATCTGGTTGAGGTGTGGTCTGCTTCCCAGAACGATTATCTGCGTCATCTAGTTTAGTAGTTGCGTCATTTTCATTTCCACCCGCTGCAAAAATTGTCATCAAACTCACATACCACTTGAAAACAAATTGATATCAAGTGGTGATTAGATTCCCGAGGATCACAGTGGCCAAGACAAGAAGTGACAGAATCAGAAGCAAAAACATTTTAGAAATGCTGGGTGGAGAGGGGAAATAAGACGGATGGGAAGGACACGGACGAGAGAGTTTGTTTGGACATATGGGGGAATGAGAGAGGATGCCGAAGAAAATGTGTGAAAGAAGAATTGAAGGAAGAAGAAGACGGGGAGGTCAAGGAAAATATGTAATGAGACCAAAGAAGGAGACTTAGAGGCAAGATGAGAAAGCTGGAAAGGTGTGGAAGAAATACGATTGTGGAAGGATGGAAAGCAGTGGACAAAATTGGTTGCAAAACCTAAGCTGACATTGCGAGTGACAAGATACTTATCCCATATGAGATATTTTAAAAACAATGTAGTTAGTTCATTCATGAAGAAGTCGTTTCTACTTGAATCCATTGCTCAATCCTTCTGGGACTAATCTACAGGTGTCATATGTAGAGTCAGTCCTTGAGGTTGACAAGCAGCTCATCTTGATTACCCCTTAATAAAGGTGTCTCGGTAATTCAATCAAACTGCGTAGTTACCATCCTTTAACATCAGTTTCATTGATGTATTTAGTATACAGTTCTACAACGAGTCAATGCCTTTTAACTGACCAATCATCACAATTGCTCAAATATTGTCTTAACCTGACTCGTTTGATTGAGATCTTCTAGCCAAACAACCAACCATAACAAACATTAACCACATTAAAGTCCATGTCTAGGTTAGATTTTGTTACTATTTTACACTAAAAAAATCCAACGTGGTACTTTCGTCTTCAAAGCCACTGCTATAGATGTACCAAGACCACTGTGGCCCGCGCCATTACGTGCGCGCGCCTCCGGGCCAAGTTCATTCTTGGTTTTAGGGGAGCTCCGTAGATACGGGCGCCGCACGGCTCAGTTCTGGCCGGCAGCCGTGAGGAACACTTCTCCTTACGGCATACGGCGGGAGCGATATGGCCTCGCCACGACGCCACCCCAGCACCTTCATTTCTCTCCGCCGATCGCTCGCGGCACGCGCGTAGCGCTCATCGCTTGCATTCAAGACAACTTGGACTCGTCCGTTTTGGCCAGGGCTTTTGTGGTGTTGGTAGATCTATATCATTATTCTTTCAACAACTTGGGCTCCAAACTTTCCGAATAGTTAAGGTAAGGTTATGTTTGGTTAGTTAGGGAGTAAATGTCCCTGGCTACAGGTTTTTTAGTTTATATGTCAGCTACTGAGTCTAATGTAACTTACTGCATCGCTGCTGTCTGTGGATTCCTTCAGAATTGGTACTTACCTCACTGCTTTGTTGCAAGAAAACAAACATACATAAATACATTCTCAAAGACTTTTCACCAAACAAGGTTATTTAACCTTGGTAGGCGGCTATGACGCTGTTATGATTGTATTACAGACAGAATTTAAAAAGGTGTCTCCACCGGGGAATGAATCCGGGACCTTGAAAAGGTTATGTATATAAATGATTGGGGGGTTCTTCCACTCAACACGTCTGGCAGTAATGCTGGAAAAGGACGCAGATCGTAGTCAGCAAAATGTTTTGAAACTGTGAAGCAATATACTTTTGTAGCTTCATTTTATTTAAAGAAATCAATGCATACAGAGTTGTTTAAGTCACACTAATGTCGCCAAAAAATGTTTTGAACGCTAGTATTCGATAATGTTTGGTAATCCAGGGACAAGGGAAATGTGATCATAAGCCATTATATGTTAATTCAAGTTTAAAAATATTATTTTAAAAGTATTTTTATCCAAACTGAGACAAAGTTCATAATAATATTATTTTAAATTTGTTTTGTTATTCATTTGATCAACTAGATTTAGTAAAATATACCCATAATCTCTTTACAGACAAAATGTTTATTTAATGTGCTTTTAAACCTATTACAGCGTTTCTTTTGCATTGACTTTCAATAATCAGGAACATATTATAATCATGTTTGAAGAAAATAACCTTAAATAAAATGTGAAATTGTACTTAAATACATCTATGAAGTGTATCAAAGCAGCATCATACTTGTGCATCTTAAATCTTAAATTTTAAAAGAAGGTCATTCTTAAACCAACAATTGTGTGCATTTCCCGGTGTATGCTTCCAAGATGTCAGTCAGACTTGAAACTTGGAGGAACGAATACACTCCAGAATTTTGCTTAAAGCAACAGTAACCCTCCAGATTTAAAGCTTAGATCAACAATGACCATCCAGACTTTAATCTTCGAGCAGCGATGACCCTCCAAACTCCAAGCTTGGAGCAAAGTAACCCACCAGACTTTAAATCTTGGAGCAATTATAATCCTCCAGGCCAATCATTTACATACATAACCCTCCTTGGTACACACACATGGGTCTATTTAGGTCTGCTCATGTTAGTCCATGAGGCCGTTATCTTCGAAGTCACCTTCAACTCTGTTGTTCACATCTCTCTTCTGTCTGTGCCCCTGATGTCTCCGTCGGCTCGGCAACTCCTCATTGTGCTCGTGTTCCTCGCCAACGTTTGCATATCTCGACACGACTCTTCGGCCGGATTTGTTCGAACCAAAGCTCTTGGGAGATTTAGTGCTTTTGCTGTCGTCCGGATCAGAATTGAAATAAATGGTTTTCACTGAAAAAGAAATATGATGTTATTAGAGTTGGGAAGAAGTTTGGAAGATCGGAAGAAATTGAGAGATTTGATAACCAAGCAGCAAAATATGGAATTGAAGAAGTTGTTTCATGTCCTGGCTAACCGGCGGCAAAGAAAGCCAAAATATTCTGAACCACCAACAGCCCATTAAGGAAAGTTATTCCAAGGTTTGCCAATGTCATCCAATGAATATTGAGATAATTCCTTCGAATTCTTCTTTATATTGCCACCAAATTATCCTTAGTTAAACCCTAGATTTATTAAATTTTAGTGAATTCGGACTTTATTTTCAGATAGCGCAGACTAGACTACTCCATAGGGTTTCCAGGATTGACAATTTTGACCCACAGGAGTAGCAACTAAAAGAAAACTAGTGCGTGCCTTTCTGTAGTGGTTGTGCGATAAGCAAGTCTACACCGAAATTCTATATTTTGCTACAAACTGTTTGTACAATTTTAAAATGTTGTCCTTTCATTTCCTTCCAGGCCGAAGCAATGCGCTGAAGTTTTGGTGTAGTTTCGACAAGTGGTGACACCAAGACCAATGGCAACATTATGGTAAGTTGTTGATTTCTAACTACCATTTTCTGTGAATTCGTCACATCAAAATGTAAGTCGTCACAAATACGGTTTTGTACGGGTTCGTGGTCGTTATCACTGGGGAGGAAATACCTAACTTTTATTACATATCGGAGGGCTGCTCAGATGCTCAGATGTCAGATGATATACATAATTACAAAATGATAAAATGTACGAAAAAACATTTTTGACGCCAGGAGGGTATGCTCCATGGTAAGGTAGCTATACGATGCTGTTAGCGCAACAGGTCTTTTTATCATTGAAACTAATTCCGCTTCATCAGTTATGGCTTAATCAGGAATATTTCAATCGCGTCAGTGCTATACTAGCTGGCTTTTCAACAACGGTCAACCAATATTAAAAGCAATTCCCTCACTAATAAACAAAGTTTCTTGGTGAATAAAAGATAATTTATCATTAAACTCTCCACAAAACACCTGGTTGCTTTGAACTGAACATTGTTTACATAATTAACTATGATCTTCACGACCTGTTTTTTTTTTCAATCATTAATGCGAATGCAAGGGATTGAGTCCTCCTTCAACATCCCTCGGACATCCCTTCACAAGATTGTCCTTACTTCAATATTCCTAGTTAGACCTGAAGAGGGGCATGCATTGCACCCTGGACAGGTTTCCTATGAGAAATTAATTGTTCATGAGTACTATAACAAAACGTGTTAAATTATATTCTACCTTCAACAACCTTCGGTCTCCTTGCATTGTGCTTCTTTCCAGTGTGCTCTTCACTGACAAGATGTTTTTCAACGACCGTGTGATGTTCAACTACAGATTGTTTCTCAACTTGTGGGTGTTTCTCAACCACAGGGTGTTCTTCAATGTCGAGAGGTTCTTCACTGACAGTTTGTTCATCCGTGTCACTCGTGTAAGAGTCCTCATCTGTAACTAGGTGATAACCACAAATAAGAAATTGAAAATATCATTAGACCATTAAGTGTAGAACATAGCAAGAGTCACAACGCTATGCGTTTTGTCTTCGAAACAAATTGCCGCAATAGACCTAGTACATTGCCGTCCACCTAGATGGCGTGCCCGACAGCTCGAGCAAAGCTACAGCTACCTAGCAGCAAGCATAGAAACTACGTAGCTCGATACGCTGCCTTGGGAATAGGAATCTCGTTAATTAATTCAAATTTAAATAATGTTCGTTTCTTGTACAAACTTATTGAACACCCAATTAATATACAAAAAAGGTACAAAAGTAGTAAGCGTTACATTAATGTGAAGAAGATAACTTCTCACGTTCACAGTGATTCTACTACTTATACTATTGATTGTTTATTTATTTATTTATTATTTATTTATTTGGACAACAAATAACAATACAAAGTACAGTTAAAGTTTATAACAGTTTTCACCGTGTAGTCCATTTTTGCTAAACATAGACTAGTTGTTACATAAGTATTAATATAATATAATATAGGTATGTATTTTACAAAATAGTATAGGCCTATAGCCTATTATATGGTACCTCCTACTAATAATAAAATATAGCAATTATTAGGTAGTTCTGTCTGTCATAAAGTCTTTTATGCTGTAGTATGCCTTTTGTATTAGGAATTTAGTTAGTTCATTTTTGAATTTGATGTGTTCTGTTATGTTTTTTATTGATTGGGGAGTTTATTGAATAGAGTTTTATTCAAATAATCAGAGTTTTTTTTGACCTAGGTTTGTACGATATTGGTTAAGATGGAGGTTATTTTTGTTCCTTGTGTTGTGGGTGTGTATGCCACTGTTGAGTGTGAAAGTGTGGATGTTTTTTCTTATGGCTAAAATTGACTTGAGAATGTAAAGGCATGTAACGGTAAGAATGTTTAGTGTAATAAAGTAGGGTTTGCAATGCTCCGTCGGCTTAAGGGTACATAATGCCCTGATTGCTCGTTTTTGCGTGATGAATACCTTGTCGATATGAGTCGATATTCCCCAAAATTCGATTCATGTCTCAAGTGCGATTCAAATAGAGAAAAGTAACATATTTTAGCAGTTGATATGTTGCTTATTTGTTTGATGCTCTTAATTGCAAAACAAGCTGAGCTGAGTTTTGGTATTAGGGTGTTGATGTGGGCATGCCAGGTTAAGTTGTTATCTATTGTTATTCCCAATAATTTTGCTTGTGTAGATGATTCTACTGTGGATTTATCATGTGAATTTGTAATGCAAGGTATTTGGTTGAGTGATTTGTTTTTTTGGAATGAATGGAATTGAATAAATTTGGTTTTTGATGAGTTTAGCAGTTGTTTGTTCACCGTAAACCATTCGGTGGATTCGGTAATTCTTTTATCTGCCTTCTCTTGAAGTTGTATTGTCTCATTAGCGGTAATACTTGAAGTGAAGTCATCTGCAAAAAGCTCTGCATCCTCGATGTTATCAGGTAGATCATTAACAAAGATGATAAAAAATAGTGGGCCAAGGATTGATCCTTGTGGAACGCCACAAATTACTTTTTCATAGTCAGATCTAGTCTTTGTAAGTTTGTTGTCTTTTAGTTCAGTTATTTCGACGCATTGCAGTCGGTCAGTCAAGTAAGAAGTTATAAGCTTTAGACCATTCCCACGTATGCCATAGTACTCTAGTTTGGCTAGTAGTATTGTATGGTCAACACAATCAAACGCTTTGTGAGGTCGCAGAATATACCCAATGTGGGTAAATTTAGGTCTACTGCTCCGACAACAGTTTTAAGAAATCTACTGATTTTCCATACTTAAGCCAGTAGCTTAAAGAATTACAGAATAACTGTTTAGGAACTTAATTAACCTTAAGGAACCTTGACATAGCGTTTTGTTTGTTCCCGCAATGAAACTAAATCTCGAGGCGACATAGAAAGTAGTTTTTAAATGTTCATATTTGTGAATTACATAGATGTAGGCTAATCGTAACAAAACCTCCATTTCAATCATTGTTTTGAACCTCCCATGTCTCATTTCCATAGGTAAGAGCTTAGGTCTTACCTCTTGTCTACTGTGATAGACTTTTTCTAATCTTAATGACTTAACTCGTATTGTGGTTATCAGATTTACATACCACTAGTTGCCGATTCAATTTCGTTTTCATTTTCCGGTTTTTGGACGGGGTGGCCTTTATCTGAAACCAGAACCCAAAGTAATGTTAATAATTTATTATTTAATTATTTTAAACATGTATTCTATTGAAACACTTGGATTAGTCAAATATATCACTACAAACCTTTATATATTAGATGCCACCATGTAAAAGTCCGGAGCTATCTCCAGAATTACTAAGTGCAACGCGTTCACTGATTAGATACTGGATGTTGGATTTGGTATTGGACCAACTTCTCGTTTTAACTATCAATGGTTCCCAAACCAACCAACACCTAGTCAATCAGTGAACTGAAAAAGTCGATATTATTGTGGACTCTCACAGGGGCGTACGAATGGGGGGTCGCTAGGGGTGCAGTTGCGCCCGGGTCCTGAGTGATTGAGGATCCCATGGACCATCAAGAGGCCCACGACAAGAGGGGGGCAAGGAACCTCATCGAGTAGCTATGCACCCTTTGAATTCCTAGCAGTACGCGACTGGCCTCTCGCCTTCTTAAGTACAGAAGCACTGCACTATGGACGCTGAGCGTCCTGACCTAGACCATAAGACTACCTTTACCGACCTGACTCGTTGTAGTATCCGTGGAACCAGAGCAGTGTGTCGTCACAGGGCAGGTTCTCGCAGGTAGTGAGATTCCTCCCCTTGTTGCACGTACACTCCCCCTCGCACTCCCTGTCGTAGTCGTAGAGCAGGTTGTCGGGCTCGCAGTGGGCGGTCTTGCTCACGACGCGGCAAGCCTGCGCAGTGAACCGGCTCTTGCACTTGACTGCCTCGTTGCCGTCGAACAGGCTGATGCAGAAACACAGGTGGCAACCCTCGCGGAAGACGACGCCGTTGGGGCAGGACGGGGTTTGCATGTTGCGGTAGAGTTGCCGCTCTGGAAAGTTTTTTAAAAGTTTATGTTGATTAAGGGCGCGTTAACCGTTAGGTCAAAATGCTCCACTCTAGCCTAGGATATGTGGGGAGGATAGTTCAGCCACGGGTGGGGGGAGGAAAAGGGGTCGATTCTCACGTCGTGGTCATCATCGATCTTGTTGTCATTGTCGTCGTTGTCAGGGAGATCGTCAAGGGAAGGGGGGAGGTCCCCGAAGACGACCGCCAGAGCTCGCCTCCAGTTTGGGGTAGTAAAATACTCCTTTATATACATGCCGAGACATTTAATATACCAAGAATCAACTGCGCCATCTACTTGCACTGGCGGCCCAAGAATATCCTTGTCTTGTCTTGTTGTGTGGTGCTCATATAGGAGGAAGGATTTTACACGCTGGTTGTCGTTTGCTCAACCATCACCAAGTGTGTGGCAGACTGCTTAATACACGAAATTATATTATTTTACTTTACCCTTATAAATCCTGTCATCCTTTGCAACAAATTGCGCATCTCCAGTTCGTGGAAAGGGTTTATCCACTAAACTTATGTATAAAAATTAAGTGTGATACAATATGTCTGCAAAATCTTTAATAAATGTAATAATAAGAAATGAACGTTGTCTTAGTTTTGAGATGTCTCAACACATATTGAGTACTTACCTAGACGTTTCACCACATTTGTGGGTGAAACTTTCAAGAGAACCTAGTTTGTTTGTTTTAGTCTCAGTTTACCTTTCGTCATTGGCGCTGCCTTCTGATTGGTGAGGTGGCGCACAATGGTCGTTCAGGTGATTTCGTATCATTTGTTGTTCAACAAAATGTGCTACCTGCAGCTTATTTCGTCAGGGAAAGAACCACTCTCAATTGCTATATTTGGCGAGGTTGTACAACAAGGTGCTATTTTCGCTCCCATCTTATTCAAACAGTATTTATTTAAGAACCTTTGGCTCTTAAGTAAATGTGTCAATATAGACTGATATCACAACGATGTGATGTAAGTGACCCATTCAATTGCACACATTATTTATAATGAAAGTCCTTAAGATTGTTCAATGGTTCATTAAAGTTTCCTTGAATTCAAGGACAAAACATAATCAAAATGTGTAAAGATAATAAAATACAACAATACATCCTTCATATTGATTGTTTTGTCCTTGAATTCAAGGAAACTTTAACGGACCATTGAACCGTCTAATGCAGGCTTAGAATTCTGCGAAAATCGGTACAAAGCAGATTTCAAAGCAAGATTATCACTTAAAGAAAATTGCAATATGTTTATGTAGGGATTATTCACGTCATTATGCAGTAATGGTGAAACTGGAAATTAATAAGAGATGATGGAAAAGTGACACATTATTATAATGTTGATTTGACGATCTGGTGTAAGTAAACAATTTACATTGAATTCAAGTACATATCAATGATAATGAATGAACGTGTCATGGATAGTGACGTGTCAATAAAGAAAACGATATAATTTCGTGTTAAGGAGAGGAAATCATCTTACTCACCATCACCGCTTACTCCATCGTGCACCAAAACGCACATCACAAACAGAACTTCGATGATGAAGTACATCCTTTTACTTTCCATATTGGAAGTCGTATTAAGATGAAATGTGTGTCCTTCAGTCCATGAGTTACGGCTATTGTCGGTCGAGTGTGGTGCTCGAATGTGTTTCACCTCGAGACCTCGGTACCTGTTGTCGTGTCTCGGTACCAGGTAGAACCAGTGCGCGGAGGAGAAAAACATGTCTGTTTGTAAATAACGACGACGGGAGCGATGGGACTCAAAGCTGGTGCTGTGTTTTCAAGACTAGCACAATGGAATGATTATCCTAACAAAGGTTGATGATTTGCTTGCCTGTTTTTTAAATACATAACTTGAGAATGAAACAAATCATATGATCATACAAATAATGTTTTTGATGAATTTTACTCTTTTATAAATACAATGATTCTATATTTTGTATTTTTTAAACTAATTCCTACTAAATGTCTCGTTTTTTTTACACATTCACCAAAATAACAGACAAGGTAGTCTCTTTGCAAATAGCTAAATTAAGTATTTGATCATTAGTATTTTGTTTTTGTAATTACATGGTGAATAAATTGAAACACATAATGCTATTTTTACTTTTTTCCACTGTTAAACTCATATTCCAATTGAGAAGGAGAGATACAGGTTATATCTAACTAAGTTGGTTGAATGTTAATTTTAAACTTACATTTTTACTTGTTTTGTTTTGAAATTTGAGTTATAAATAAGAAACTAGTAGAATAGGTAATTTGATAATTAAATTGAAATGATTTTGAGTAAACACTGTTCTTAGATATATATTTAAGAGGGTACGCTGAGCTTGGCCCAACTCAAATGCGCGCAAACAGGTGTTGATGATTTCTGCTGAACGGTTGGTAATATCATTACCAAATTTTGAATGGATGTTAATAAAGTACTTTTATATTGATATCCGTAATTGGTTGCACAAAATAAGCGTTAAAGATCCATTGCGAGACATAAGTTCAAAATGTGAAGAAAATCATGGGAAATTCAGAACATGGATTTCAATTTTGGAAATTCCCATTAAACCGTTTATCTTACGATAAAACCAAAATCACCTGCACGTTCACATTGATGTAAACGTTGATTTCCAGTATGCAAATTTGAGTTAACAAAATCTGTACACTTGGAATAAATTCCCAAAGTTGACCAAAATTGAGTGAATTGTGGTGATTTCACTAAATTTTAATTCAAAATCAATGAATTAATTTAGGAATACGCATAATGGATAACATAGATTAATTCTTTATAAACGTTAGTGTGAAATTTGATAATGGTGTTATAAACCGTTTACCCAAAAAATCCAGAAAGCTGAGCGCTTAAACTCGCCTCCATTCTAGCCTCAGCATACCCTCTTAATATTTCAACTTCTTTCAAGGTCTTTCTAAAACTAAAAGTTGATTAATATTAAATAACAAGACGACCATGAAACTATTTCTGACAACAGACAATAATAGTTTTAAAAATCAACATTTTTAAACGTTAATTTAACGCAATCTTGCTGATTCTTTGCCGAGTCCTCTGTCTAACCGGACGACGGGGTAACTGTAGCTTTTGCCTCCTCCATTTTCTTTCTCCTAATCTCGTCTTCTTCCATCTCCCTCTTCTTGTCGCACTCCTTGGGGATGATGTGGAACGAGATCTCGTGAGAATTGTTCACGGAGCTAGACTGGTGGATCATGAAGCTCCCCTCGTCGATCCTCATGACCAAGTGGATGCCGGTCCACATGGAGGTCGCCTCGGCTGAAACAAGGAGGTCAATGTGTTGGGACTTTACAATTGAATTGTATTTAATTTTATGTACGACGATAAAGAAGGAACAAGGAGTAAAGAGTTGAAACTTTAAGCTAGGGAACGAAAGGCTGCGGTGGTCTGGACACATGAAGAGGATGCAGGAGGATGGATTCTTAAGATGCAGTATGAAAAAGACGCAGGACACAAACAGAGATAAAGAGGGAGGCCCAGACTGAGGTGGGAAGAGGTTATAGCGATGGATTTGTAAAAGATAAATGCAGCTTGGAAAAGGGTCAACCAGGAAAGATGATGAGAAGAGGTAAGTATATGGCAAAAATTGGTGGGAGTCCCTGAAGAAGAAAAAAGTGCAGAGGAAGAAATCAAAGTAGATGATGTAGAAGAAAAATGTGAAGAAGAAAGATGTGGGAGAAGCGTCCCATGGGGAGCCAAGAATGTGGTGGACACTCCCTTCCACAATCCGACTTCAAAGTTGATTACAGGGTTAGATGTTGAATATTGATTGATTACGAGTAACTGGACATTTGAAGCAAAGGAAGAAAGTCAGCTGGAAGCAGCAGAAAGGAATTTTTTAAGGAGTATCAAGGGAGTTACAAAAATGGAAAAGATATAAGCAATGTAATAAGAAAGGAATTTGGACTGGAGAAATTGAGAAACTCAGACTAGACGTTTTAAGATGGTTTGGACACTTGCAGAGAATTGGAATAGATAAGATACCCTGCAAAAGAGAGTTTGAAATGGCCAAAGAGGGTAAAAGGAAAGGAGGGAGACAAAGGAAGAAGTAGGGTAAAAAAAAGTTTATATCTAATGCATCTTAATTTAAAATCTTAAAGTTTCACGTAAGAATGTAAGATGTCATTATGATATTAATATATATTATATTTTTGAAACTTTTTAGAATTTTACTCTCGGCGCATGCAACAGGTGTTCCAATGTAACGATGAAACATTGAATGACCGCCTGTGATCTGCCTATTTTCCTTGCTGTTACCGCATCGACCTAGGTTAGGATACGCAGTGCTTTCAAGTGACGCAACCAATGTACCTGAAGTGAGAGTTTGCATCTCAGTTGAAGGAGATGGTACAGTTGCTGCTCCAGTGCTACTTTTAGCTTCATAAGCAGTAGTAGTAGATTCAGTAGTAGGTGCAGCGGTAACTTTCCGGACAGGTATCTTTGTACTTGACTCGGCAGTAGTTTCAGCAGTAGTATATTTAGTGGTAGTTTCCTCAGATGATGCAGGGTGAACGCTCTGCCCTGAAACACGTATATCGCTGGTTAGAGCACATGGAGGGTTCGAGAGCTATAGTGTAACGGCTTCGTTCTCCTCGACGTCCGCTCGGCAGTCCGGGTTAGTGGAGGAACCTATACGACTGTCACGGTTACATCATCCTTTTGGATGGGACATAAAGCCGTTGGTCCCCTTAATACTTTTAAAAATGAGTAGGCTATATGCCGGTACCGGGTTTTCCACTCCACCCTTCTATTCATCGTTCATCCTCGTCAATCACCACTCATCGTCTCGAATAGCCTAAGTGCATTAATATGAGACGTTAAGCAATACAAATCAATCAGTGGTCGTTTCAGTAGTAGATTCAGTGTTACCTTCCTCAACTGATTCAGTGGTCATTTCAGGAGTCGTCACATCATGGGGGTTTTTAGTAACAGCTGTCCACGGTGTCAAACCTACGTTGCCAGGGCCCGGCTTGATGGTCACAACCTGACAATGATCTGTAAGCGAATCTAATTTAGTGGTTCTATCTCTCACAGTTTACGAGCGAAAATATAAACTAGCCCGGGAGCCCAACAGTGTACCTTATGGTACTGTGGATGTGCTGTGGTGAATGGTGAACTAATAATGACCGTCCGTTTGGCTACATAACTCGCATTGTTTACGGGGAAAATGGAGCAAAGGAAACTAGCTCACACAAAAACAACATAACATAGAAATATAGGGTATTATTGATGTTGATTGAAGACAGCAAAAGTCCCATTTCTTCAAATCATCCAAGCAGAAGAAGGGTTTCTGTAAATCTCCAGGGTCCTATCCCACCCACCGCCATACCTGTTACAAGGTATTGTAAGTCAGTGACCAAGTGCAGTTTGGCGATTTGGCAACATAGTAAAATAGTTGAGAAGCGTACATTTCCTGAGTTAATAGGCATTAAATTGACTACAAGGGTTACTTCTTTTGTCCAAAAATGTGTCTTTGTATGAAATTTATAGGACTTAAATGCTGTCTTGAAGTTACCGTGATGATCACAAATAAGTAATGCAGATGCTTTGTTTGTTTGTTGTGGTAGTTGATTGAATACTCGGTTAAAGAAATGTCGCCTTTGTGTATGAAAGACAAATATAATTAACCAACACAAACAAAAATTATCTGCGATAGATCATGCTCCGTGTGCTAGATCTACGCTGAGCTAGCGTGAATAGATTTGATAAAGTTGTTAGGTTGGGAAAACAATTTTGGAAAAAAATTCGTTCCCACCAGTCGTCCAAAATAACGCCGCTTCAAAATGATTCAAGTTCTCTAGCCCAAAGTTAGTAGAAACTCTCGTACATAGGCAAGATATATTCTTTGCCAGTCTGAAGGAGTTATTACACTTGGACTGCAGTCAGTCCTTGTCAGTCACAGATCGGAGTCAATGGCAGTTTTGAGTCGCAATTGGCTACAATTGATTAGATATAGAATTTTCTAAACTGCCGAATGCAATCGCGGGTTGGATTTTTAGAGCATGCGCACATTCGTTCTGCTCACTTTTAATTGTAACCAAAAACTGTACCAGTTGGCGGCTACCCCAGTGTAATAGACGGAACAGGTATAAGAAATGCGCCAGTACAAACCTGTGAGGTCTCTGTTGTAAAAGTCGTGGAACCACAGCAGAGAGTTGTCGCATGGTAAGCTCTGGCATATTGTGATGTTCGTGGCAATGCGCCAGTACAAACCTGTGAGGTCTCTGTTGTAAAAGTCGTGGAACCACAGCAGAGAGTTGTCGCATGGTAAGCTCTGGCATATTGTGATGTTCGTGGCAATGCGCCAGTACAAACCTGTGAGGTCTCTGTTGTAAAAGTCGTGGAACCACAGCAGAGAGTTGTCGCATGGTAAGCTCTGGCACATCGTGATGTTCCTGGCTGCATTACACTCGCAGTCTCCCTCGCACCGCCTGTCGTAGTCGTACATGAGGTTGTTGGCGTCACAGTGGGCGCCCCGAGATACCTCCTCACACTCAGTCTCGTTGTAGTTGGAGTCGCACCGGATTCGCACCAGACCGTTGTACAGCTCGATGCAGAAACACATCTTGCACGTCTCGCGGTACACGGTACCGTACGGACAAAGATCGCTTTTCCGATTTTCTACGTGTTCTATTTCTGTAACTAATTTTTATTTATTACAAGTCATTATTCCTCGATTTGGTTAGTCGGGAAACACTCCCATAGGTGGAATTGTTAATATTAAATACAATTCAGAAGTTAAAATTTCATCCTGATCGGGGTTCGTACCCGAGTCTCCCACACTCCAGGTAGGCGCCTTAGTCCATTCTGATCTGTAATACAACTACAATTCTGAAGTTAAATAGTTACTGTCTCGGTGGTCTAGTTGGCTAAGGCGCCTACCTGGAATGTGAGAGACTCGGGTTCGAACCCCGATCGGGATGGACTTTTTAACTTCTGAATCGTATTATATATAAACAACTCATTATATTACGGAGAATGACATAAATCAATTCATTTACTAATACGTATACTCTAGAGTCTAGATTATATGGAAATCAATCCAGAAATCAACCTCAGGGGGACCCGTCTCCCAATTCCCGGTCGGATGCTTTACTCCTAAGCTACCGAGACGGTTAACTTCATAACAACTGAATCGTTAGTACATTGTAGATCTGAATAGATTACACCAGGGTTCGATACCCCGCTGAGATGGATTTTTAAATTTCTGAATTGATTTAGTTTTTCCCGATCAATGAAATTGAGACAAGTACCATACTCACCAGAGTTGATTCTCCTTTAACAATGGTATTTCAACGTTTATTTATGTTATAGCATAGAAACGGAGTAAGACATTTTTAATGAAATTCCGAAAAGTTGGACTTTTCGTCAAACTACTTTTATACAAACTTTATTGAATATTTACTTAGATTCATAACTGCCGTTATGTCAAATCAATCCTTGTCTGTTGGTTTGTTTTTATTTTAAAATAATTATAAAAACTTGCATCGTTTACCAATCTATCACTTTAATTAAAGATTAATTAATTTTATTTGTACTCAACACAGATGAATAACTAAACAAATGCAGTAGTTGCCCTAAATTACTATGTTGTACGTTCCTTTAAAAAGTAACTCAAAACCTCTTGTAGTTTTTGTTACTCACCACGTGAGTCTGTATCAGGAGCGTCTTTCGTGTGATCAGTGTTATGTTGCTTGTTAGTATGAGTAGAAGCATCTACATCGTTCGAACTTTCTGTGTTGGCTGGTTCCGAAGTATTGTGAGATTTGAGTTTGGACATTCTCGCAATATCATTTTTATTAGAAGATTGTTTTGGTTTTAAAATGTAATCTGTGGAAATAAAATACCAGAATAACAAACGCATTGAAAGTTTTTTTTTTTTTAATATATTATATCAGACTGTTTATCTGAAAACATTTCAAAGATTATGTTTATTTCGACATCAGAACTTGAGGTCTTTATGAAACACATCATAAAACATTTTATATTCATACAAAAATGTTTTGCACCAGTATGTCATGTTACAAAGTGTATTCGCCATGATCAGAGAACATTTTCAAATTATTGCTTCGTGTTTTTGTTTGTTTTTTTTACTAAAAATATTCCACTAGAGTTTGTAGTAGTAACTTCCCAAACTTGGACAAATCTTGGAAATGTTGAATGTTCCCTAAAGTTTTCAAATTAGCCATTTCGTGTTAGACTTTTTCTATCCTATAACATCACGAGACGACGAGTTTTAAAGGCATAATGAACTTATATCAATAGAGAATAATATTTTAAAGACAAGAAATTTGAGATTATAACTTGACCTACCTGGGTTGTCGTAAATTTCGTGGAACCACAACAAGCTATTGTTACACGGTAGTCTCTCGCATATCGTGATATTCTTTGCGATATTACATTCACATTCGCCTTCACATGCTTTATTGTAGTTGTAGAGAAGTTTATCAGCCTCACAATGAGCGTTTTGAGCCACTTGCTCGCACTCGTCCTCCGAATACTTGGACTCGCATTTGATTCTTACAAAGTCGAGAACTTCTAAAATACAGTAGCACATCTTGCAGCCTTCTCGATATACGACGCCGTATGGGCAAAAGTCGGATCTTAGATTCACATATTCTAGAATGAAAACAAGAAAGGGGATAAAGGATAGGACGTGTTTTAAACAAATTCCTGTTCTCTTTGCCGACTGACACCACAGATGTTTCAAATTTTTCTAAAATTCGTTTTAAAACAATTTTTAGAAATTATTTTCAGAATTTTCGATTTTGTTAAAAAGTACAAAATTTACTGTATTCGTGATTTTTTTGTGGATGATTGAGACAATTTTTGGAAACTCTACGAACTAGGGCAGTCCATGTTTGCTTTATTGACAACTTACGTCGGATGCTTCTTGGCCGAGCGAATAGTTATTTGTCAACTGCCAAAAAAATGAGTTATATTCCATCTTAAAATTATTGTTGAGTTTTGCAAACAATAACTTGGCCAGGTGTGATGGTTGGCATTTCCACTGTAGATGTTTTGTTAAAATACTTGCACAACGAGTCGACGACAACGAAGAAAGAACAGAATATATTGAAAGTTATGGATTCAATGAGTGTGTATTTTAATAACAATCATTGTTTTATAACCGTCACAAATAAATATTGACTTAACGTATCGTATTGTTTTAGAACCACACAGTAGTAATCCACTAAAAACCACCAATCAAATTAATTGGAGTTATAAAAACTGGTTCATTGTTGGTATAAAACAAACATAATGACTATAGATACGTTTTTTTAGCATTTAAATGTTAAATATTTAGCATTAATTTTGTCAAATTTATCATTTTGTAGCACATATTTTTTCCTTTCCCTCAAACCCAAAATGTGGGGTGTTTCTTGCACTTCTTCGTAAATGAATATGATGAATTATATGAACATTTCAATTCAACAAAACAGGCACATAAGACGCTAGAATATTGCTAAATAATTCTCAATAGGTTTTTAAAAACATTATTTTTAGTAAAAATATCATTTTGTAGGATCAAAAACCTAAAACGCTAAAAATCTTATCTCTAGGGAAAATAAAATACAAAATGCTGTGCGATTGCGTGTACAAAGTCTGAGCTTATAATCGTTGTGAAAGTCTCGTCTCATAACATTAGATTTTACATTGTTGGAGGCCTACAATTACATACACAAAAGTAATGCATAGGTGATTATATTCTTCGTCTAAACGAAACATCTCACAGGAACCCCCCCACTTACCTGGTGGTGGCGCATGTGTTGTGTGAGTGTCGTGGAATCGTCTAACTTCAGGAACCACATTAGCTGCAAAACATGTAGAAAGTTATTAATAAGAATATTTTACAATTTGTTTATATTTTATTAATAAAGTGGAGAGAGGTGGTGTTGAGATTGGCAGGCCGGGTTCATCTGCGACACTCAAGATAATGGTGGAAACAACCCGTTACCTAGCTGTTGAATCATTTGGAATAAAGTGTAGATATATGTAAAATTATTTAAAAGATTAACCGTCGGTTGCGTCGGGGCCTGCAGGGTTGGCTTGGTCGCTTTGATTTAAAGTCCCCCACTGAAAATCAGTTATATAACTGAGTGGGTAGACTCTAAATAAATTTATTTATTTATTTATTAACTACTAAGATATTATGTTATTTTCTCATGGGATGCTTTAAGTTATTATTCTGTTGATGGTTGGTATTCAGTTATTGTAAATATCTCTGACAATAATAGGATATAATGAGACTATAATCCTGTCAAATAAGAATTTTTGGAGGAAAAAATTGCGATGTCGCTGAATTTTTGCAGAGACCTTCTTATATGATACTTATCAACATCACTCCATTTTTTCCCTTCATTTTCCCCCCCCGGCTTTAAAAAAGTCCCCCGTTTTATGCGGGGGAGAGATTTAAACCCCTCCCCCTCGATATTGTGCTCCGGTAACCAGTATTTCACTACGCTTTAGTACGCTTTGCGAGGGAGAGAGTTAAACCCCTCTCCCTGTATATTGCTGCGCTCAAAAGAAAAAAAAAATTTTAAAAAGGAAACACAGACTTCACTACGTTTTTAGTACGCTATCGAGGGAGAGATTTAACCCTCTCCCTCGTATTTGCTGGCTCAGGTAACCAGTACTTCACTACGCTTAGTCGCTATGCGGGGGAGAGAGTTAACCTCTCCTCGATTTTGCTGCTCTCGGGAAAAATGTTTCCCCTACGTTTTTAGTAGCTATGCGAGGGAGAGATTTAACCCCTCTCCCTCGTATATTGCTGCTGCTCAGAAACATGTGCTTCACTACGCTTAGTACGCATGCGAGGAGAGATTAAATTTAAAAGTTTAATTAATTTTATTTATAAAACACAGATAAAAACTAAACAAATGCAGTAGTTGCCCTAAATTACTATGTTGTACCGCATGGATATGCATCTCTTGGCCAGTTACTATTATAAGTCCATGGTTGTACGTTCCTTTAAAAAGTAACTCAAAACCTCTTGTAGTTTTTTGTTCACTGCCTCCTAGATGTTCGTCGTGGCTCTACGAACATCTAGGAGGCGGTGATTTTGTTACTCACCACGTGAGTCTGTATCAGGATCGTCTTTCGTGTGATCAGTGTTACTTGTGTGTTGCTTGTTCGAACTTTCTGTGTTGGCTGGTTCCGAAGTATTGGGAGTTTTGAGTTTGGACATTCTCGCAATATCTCCTTTATTATTTTTTGGTTTTGACATGTAAACTGTGGAAATAAAATACCAGCATAACAAACGCAGTGAAAGTTTACTTTTTAAATATTGGTCAGACTGTTTGTTTATCTGAAAACATTTCAAAGATTATGTTTATTTCGACATCAGAACTTGAGGTCTTTATGAAAAACATCATAAAACATTTTATATTCATACAAAAATGTTTTGCACCAGTATATCATGTTACAAAGTGTATTCGCCATGATCAGAGAACATTTTCAAATTATTGTTTCGTGTTTTTTTTTTGTTTTTTTGACTAAAAATATTCCACTAGAGTTTGTAGTAGTAATTTCCAAAACTTGGACATATCTTGGAAATGTTGAATGTTCCCTAAAGTTTTCAAATTAGCCATTTCGTGTAAGACTTTTTCTATCCTATAACATCACGAGACGACGAGTTTTAAAGGCATAATGAACTTATATCAATAGAGAATAATATTTTAAAGACAAGAAATTTGAGATTATAACTTGACCTACCTGGATTGTCGTAAATTTCGTGGAACCACAACAAGCTATTGTTACACGGTAGCCTCTCGCATATCGTGATATTCTTTGCGTTATTACATTCACATTCGCCTTCACATGCTTTATTGTAGTTGTAGAGAAGTTTATCAGCCTCACAATGAGCGTTTTGAGCCACTTGCTCGCACTCGTCCTCCGAATACTTGGACTCGCATTTGATTCTTACAAAGTCGAGAACTTCTAAAATACAGTAGCACATCTTGCAGCCTTCTCGATATACGACGCCGTATGGGCAAAGGTCGGATCTTAGATTCACATATTCTAGAATGAAAACAAGGAAGGGGATAAAGGATAGGACGTGTTTTAAACAAATTCCTTTTCTCTTTGCCGACTGACACCACAGATGTTTGAAATTTTTCTAAAATTCGTTTTAAAACAAATTTTAAAAATTATTTTCAGAATTTTCGATTTTGTTAAAAAGTACAAAATTTACTATATTCGTGATTTTTTTGTGGATGATTGAGACGATTTTTGGAAACTCTACGAACTAGGGAAGTCCATGTTTGCTTTATTGACAACTTACGTCGGATGCTTCTTGGCCGAGCGAATAGCTATTTGTCAACTGCCAAAATGTATTATATTCCATCTTAAAATTATTGTTGAGTTTTGCAAACAATAACTTGGCCAGGTGTGATGGTTGGCATTTCCACTGTAGATGTTTTGTTAAAATACTTGCACAACGAGTCGACGACACCGGAGAAAGAACAGAATATATTGAAAGTTATGGATTCAATGAGTGTGTATTTTAATAACAATCATTGTTTTATAACCTTCACAAATAAATATTGAATTAACGTATCGTATTGTTTTAGAACCACACAGTAGTAATCCACGAAAAACCACCAATCAAATTAATTGGAGTGATAAAAACTGGTTCATTGTTGGTATAAAACAAACATAATGACTATAGATACGTTTTTTTTAGCATTTAAATGTTAAATATTTAGCATTAATTTTGTCAAATTTGGCATTTTGTAGCACATATTTTTTCCTTTCCATCAAAACCCAAAATGTGGGGTGTTTCTTACACTTCTAATGGTAAATGAATATGATGAATTATATGAACATTTCAATTCAACAAAACAGGCACATAAGACGCTAGAATATTGCTAAATAATTCTCAATAGGTTTTTAAAAACATTATTTTTAGTAAAAATATCATTTTGTAGGATCAAAAACCTAAAACGCTAAAAATCTTATCTCTAGGGAAAATAAAATACAAAATGCTGTGCGATTGCGTGTACAAAGTCTGAGCTTATAATCGTTGTGAAAGTCTCGTCTCATAACATTAGATTTTACATTGGTGGAGGCCTACATAAACAAAAGTAATGCATAGGTGATAATATTCTTCGTCTAAACAAAACATCTCACAGGAAAATCTCCCCCCCCCCACCCCACCCTCCCCACTTACCTGGTGGTGGCGCATGTGTTGTGTGAGTGTCGTGGAATCGTCTAACTTCAGGAACCACATTAGCTGCAAAACATGTAGAAAGTTATTAATAAGAATATTTTACAATTTGTTTATATTTTATTAATAACGTGGAGAGAGGTGGTGTTGAGATTGGCAGGCCGGGTTCATCTGCGATACTCAAGATAATGGTGGAAACATCCCGTTACCTAACTATTGAATGATTTGGAATAAAGTGTGTGTAAAATTATTTAAAAGATTAACCGTCGGTACTAAGATATTATGTTATTTTCTCATGGGATGCTTTAAGTTATTATTCTGTTGATGGTTGGTATTCAGTTATTGTAAATATCTCTGACAATAATAGGATATAATGAGACTAGGTTGATGTTGGGTTGGGAGTCGAACTGTCTGTGGCTCCATCCAACTTATAATATCTGGAACTAGGCCCTACCTCTTATACACATTTAATTAGTTATAAATAATGTTGGATTTAATAAAAATATAAGAAAAGGTTTAAAAATTAAACTGATGTACAACGTGGTTTTTGGTAAAACGAAAAAATAGTTGACATGGAAACAAAAAAAATTAATTATAACCGTGATCACGTGAACATAAATGGCATAATTGAAACCATTACTTATCGGGACATTCTGGAAAACAAGCCTGGAAAGTAACATTAAACAGATAATGAAGCTTACAAGTAAAGATAATTGCCGAAAAAAATGTCGTCAAATTTTGTCCAATTGGAAAAAGAACTCGGACTCATCTTAGCTATGGGCGATTGTCAGCTCAACACAAATATATAACAAATGTGGTGGTTTACAACAAATTTGTTCTTATGAAATATCATATATTTAAAAAAAAAACATCATTTTTGTGAGTTACCTCTTGGAAATCGCTGTTTATCCGCTTTCCTGTAGTACCCATGATACCACAGTAAGTTGACGTCGCAAGGCAAATTCTCGCATATCGTAACGTTCCTAGCCTTGTTGCAGACACACTTTCCCTCGCAGTCTTTGCGGTAGTCGAAGAGCAGCTTGTCCGTGTCACAGTGCGCGGATAGACTCGCGTTGGCGCATTCTTCCTTGGCAACTCCGTCTACGCATCTAGTTACCACTTCCCCGCTGGCTTGTACGATACAGAAGCACAGTTGACACCCTTCTCTGTAGACTACACCGTGAGGGCAGCTGTCGGTTCGTGTATTTGGATATCTGTGAGCTACTGAAATGGACAAACCAAGACATAATGAAGTATAAGCAAGTGGTAAAGTTGTGACAAAATGACTTGCCAGTTGCCACCATTATATTTCTACTTATTATGGAACCCTTATGTATGTAAGTATTATGTAAGTACTAGATGGGACCGAATACGGAATGAGGATAAAGTGAATTGGAGAGAGAAGAGTAAAGTAGTTCGGATATGTCAAAAGGATGGAAAGAGCAAGATTACCGAGAAGGATGATGGAATTGGAAATTCCAGGTAGGAGACCAAGGGGCAGACCACGACAACAATGGCAGAATAGTGTGAGAAAAGATGTAGAACAGCGAGGAGGAGACTGCAATGTGGTGGAAGGAGAGGAGTGGTGGCAGGACAGAAGAAGATGGAGAGGCCTGTCTTCAATGCCGACCCAATGCAGAGTTGGATGTGGCAACAGATAATGATGATAATGCAACCCTTATTGGGTTCCTGAAGAAGTGTCGCTGTGAATTATCAGTTGTTTTTCTCACAAAACAAATGTCCCCTTCAAAGGTTAATTAAATTATTTTCGTTACACGTACCTTATTGAAGTAATAAACAATACAAAACATATATTATCCGTCTTTTCTATTCTTTTCTTCCACAAACTTGAAAACTTCTACTATCTGGTATTCACATGCTCGATCATATGATTTTGCAGATTTGTCAGCAAACCAGGCGTAAAGGATTCTTATGTTTCACTCTAAATGTAATCTTGTTTTTCCTTTTTTTTATATCTAACCAAATCAAATCGATCAAACCATGTACTAACTATAAATATTATGTCTAAACGAACAATAAAATAGTGGATATTCTGTATAGCTTTGTATTGGTTAATGGTTGCTAACCTCTACGTTTTTTGAACTTCCTGTTACTATTTCTTCGTCTTTTAATCTTCTTTTTCTTGTTAAGCTTTATTTTCGTTTCATTGTTAGTGTTTTTGTTTTTGGTGTTCTTGCTCTTATTGGTGTTTTCGTTGTCAAAAATGTTGGTGTTTTCGTTGTCAAAAATGTTGGTGTTGTTATTTTTGTTGTCATTTATGTTGGTGTTGTTTTCGTTGTCATTAATGTTGGTGTTATTATTTTTGTTGTCATCAATATTGTTTTTGTTGTCATTAATATTGGTGTTAGTGTTGCTGACGTTAATGGCGGTCTTGTTGTTATTGTTGAATATGATAGTGTTGCTGTCTTTAGTGATGTTGTTGTTATGGTTTTTGGTGTTGGTGTTATTATTTTTGTTGTTGTTCTTGCTGGTGATAGTGTTGTTGTTGTTATTGTTATTTTTGTTGGTGTGGTTCTTGTATAACCCATAATACCACAGCAGGTTATTGTCGCACGGTAGATTCTCGCATATCGTAATGTTCTTCGCGCTGTTACAAGCGCACTCCCCCTCGCACTCTCTCTGGTAGTCAAACAGCAGTTTGTCTGGGAGACAGTGGGGCCTTAGATTCACAGCGGCGCACTCCTCGTCGGAATACTTATATTCACAATTGATTATCACCAAACCACCTCGTGTCTCGATACAATAGCAGATCCTGCACGCCTCTCGATACACGATACCATTCGGGCAGAGAGGAGATTTGCGATTGGAAATGATTCGTATTTCTGGAAAATTACATTTAATAGTACAGTAAGAGGCATTAAATAATTTGTAAATAGATAAATTAATTCGTATTTAGAGTCCACCCACTCAGTCATATAACTGATTTTCAGTGGAGGACATTAAACCAAAGCGACCAAGCCTACCCTGTAGGCCCCGACGTAATCGACGAGTGAGCGATAACCAACCAAAGATCGATATTTTTATAATAGGAAATATAGCAATCAGTGGTATGGACAGTGCGAGCACCCGTATAATTAAAATTAAAAATATTATTAAAAATATTATTGTAATAGTCCTTATTTTGTTTTTAACTAATTAAATACACAACAATATTAATGATTCAGATTTTTGTAATTTAAATTAGTTTTACAGTTACAAAACTTTGTTGTAAATTATAAGTGCAGGGAATAGGCCTAATGATGGTGTAAGTTGTAGTTTTATTTTATTTATGAGTTTAATAATTAATTTAATTTGTGTCTATACTATTATCTTTCAAAACTAATTTACAAATGAGGATCCAGCATTAAAGGCGTTTCCCCGAAAACCGAAAAGAGACTTTAAAGAAAGTGCTGTTTACCTTCATCATTTTCATCTGAGATTGTGCTCACTGTCGTGTGATGTTGAGCTGAAAACATAATAATGTTTGTGCCATGTAGCATTTAACAACACATCAAGATACTATCAAAAACCTTCCAAACTCCCCTGTTTTCATATTGAACATAAACTAGAGGCCAGGCTGAGAATAGTCCCAGGTAACAACGATCTTCTACCCCCACCACAGAGCTTAGCCCAGACTGACCGCACTCGCGCAGCGGCGCAAGGGTAGAGGAATGCTGAATAATCATAATAATCACACAAACCTATGATCCTATCATTGTATTACATGCGCCAAAGTACAATGTCGGATTAGGAGTCGCAAATGAAATGTTGATAATTGTCACTTGGAATTTATTTTATTAGAAGCGGAGAAAAGTGGGGGTAAACGGGAAAATGTTTCTCCCTACCTGACTAATCTTTGATGTCCTCTAGTTTAAGCAATTTAATTACATGATGATAATAGGTAATACATTCAAGTACTCACATTTCGCCTCCAGCTCTTTCCTAAACAGCAGACAAACCAGAATAAGTATTTCTACGTAGAGCATTCTACTCGAGCCTAGATATGATTGAACTGTGTACATTGTTCCACGGTTAGTGCCGCTTGTCGTCTTACAACTGGTCGAGTTGTTTGTGCTCTCAGAGCGCGCGCGGCGACACTGACACGGTATCAATGTTTGTGCAACTGTCGGCTGAAGAAAAACAATCAACGATAGCAGTTGAGAGTCTACAATACAGATTTACCGTTAGATGGAGCCCAGAGAAACCTCTATCGACAGTGTTGGCTCGGGTTCAAACCCGTCGAGACCGGCAATCCTGACTGAAGGTTTTTCCGAGGTTTTCCTCAGTCGTAATGCGAATGCAAGGGATTGAGTCCTCTTAAACAGCCCTCGGACATCCCTTCACAATTGTCCTAACTCCAATAAACCAAAATAAATTTTTAAATAACAATGTAAATTTAAAATTTTAGGCTTAAAAATTAATACCTTGCATATCTTATTTTCTGAGCTCCTGAAATCAGATCTATTTTTTCGTCCCCTAAATATAGAACATAGATTTATAATTACGTGTATCTAATCAGGGAAACTTGTATAAAACCATCCCCTACAGTTTCGCGTGTGCTTCACAATACAGCTGGCTGCGGAAACCATTGCGTTGCAGTTGCAGGTAGAGGTTGCCGAGCCCAGAGCTATAGGGTGAACCGATAGGGGTAGCTCGCGAGACTAATTCTGGAAGTAGCCGGAGTGATTCCCGTTACCGACTAAGCTGACTGATGCTTTTCCTAGTTTTTTCAATTCAACTGTGAATGCTGAGAATATAAAACTTTCCCTATTAATTTAGTAATTTTGCAATAATGTCTAATATTTTAATGTACAATGCACTCAGGGGCGTAGCCAGGAATTTTATTCGGGGGGGGGGGGATTAATTTCGGGGTTTATATTGGGCCTAGTAAATTTGTAGAACTGCCCACGAACGAACCTAACATTTCTGGAAAAAGTACGTATCCTGGTAGAAGGGGGGGGGGGCTGGTTTGGGCTGCCCCCAGCAACGCCCAGGTAGTGCGTGGTCTATAAGGCGCATAGCCCCAGGTTTTATTTTATTTTTTACATTGCAAATAGTGACATTTTAGTTTTTAGAGTGCCTTTGCCGATCGTTTATAAAATTCTGAAGATCCACATATACTGTCAGACAATATCTTGCAACATGTATGCCCACAAATGAATGACACATAATACTTATATAACCCTTCTTCTGATTTCGGGGGATCGGACACCCTAATCCCCCCTCTTCTACGTCCCTGAATGCATTCATCAAAAAGGTAAAATAAATAAATAAAATAAAATGGTCTAATCGCACAAACATTGGTCCACATCATGATCAGTCACAGTCACTCATCATTCGGTTGCGCAGTCGTCGTAAACACGGTTGTTTTCGACGGTGGGTGTGATGGTTCCAGCTGGCACTCGTGAAACTCACGACGATGCGCGGGATGTCACGAAGTAGAAACAGTTGACAGTTGATGTACGAGACATTGAAGATGTGAGTGTTGTGTACCCATCAATACAGGAAGGACACACTCTGAACGGAACATGTTGTACATTCTTCTAGTTGTTGTGGTGTTGTGTGGAGTGGCCAGAAGCGAGATAGGAGGAAATGGTAAGAGTGGGTGGATACACTCCATAGATTCGATTCCTGCTAAGGGCAGAAGTTTTTTTAACTTGTTAACGGTGACTTTGGAACTGTCCTAGCAACGAGCCGTTGAGGCACAATTTTTATTTGATATGATTTATTTGTTGAGATTTTATATAGATAATGAAATATTTTTCTTACTTTGCATACAGTGTAAAAATACTCCAATCACACTAAAAATCGATACATTTTCCTTCATTTTATAAGACCCTCTCCCCACCCCCCCCCCCCCCAGAACTCCCATTGTGATCATTATTAATTACCCAGGAAAGAGCGTAGGGATACTAGACCTATATGCCCAGACTAGACCTATACACCCATAAACTATTTTCGGCTGACACCATTGACTATATCCACATTCATGTTTGTCATAATTTCATCATTACCACTTTACACAAGTCTCCACACGCTTATTGTTTTCTATTATAGTGCAAATATATATTTTGTATCAATTTGCATCGTAATGTATTGAAATTATGTTTAGGGTTGCTAGACACTAAATGTGAATGGGGCTATGACCTTTTCTAGCAACCTATGACGCATTCATGCGAAACAATAAAATAAAATAATTAGTATTGCTAGATGTCAATTCTAAATAATCGGTACAGTAGGTGAGGTCCACGGGATCCGGGGTATTTTATTTTGCTTTTTAGATGCAAATTTCTCATTTTTTACCATGATTACTACGTATATTCAGACAAGCATCACGTAACTGCTTGGCTAATCGTAGCCCTGTTAATGGATGATGGTACAATCAAAGGGAACTGAAATAGCGTTTGTGCCCAATAGCACCCCCATCTACAAAAGTTTCTCCAACTTCAAACCTGCTTGAGATACATCTTTGAGCCTTGGCAGTAACATAAATAAACCTTCTTGCTTCCTGCTCGTTACAACTTTTGCCTTAATGACTCATACTTTCGTCTGGAGCGATTTATTTATGAATAATTAGCTTGTGTGGTGTACAGCGGGCTGCCTGCGCGTCACACTGCAGGCGCACCGTATACTGTGCAGCGACCTAGCGGCGGTAACTAGCACTGCGTTGCCAGTGCAACTTTTTGCGAGTAGGGTTGCCTCATGTAAATTCTAAAAATTCTTGACGTTGATGTTAATTTTGCTTTTCAATGCATATTCTCACTTTTTTTATTCTGGTTATACTACATTCAGAGTAAAGCACATAATAAATTCTATGGTTGTTACGAACAGCCTTGTTGATTCTAACTGTCCGCTGGTGAAATCGTGTCCAGCTTGATTGGTCGGTGTTTCCTACTTCAATATGCCGGTCACTAGTTGGTCATTGTTCGCTCGTTGATGGTGTCGGCGCCTACAGGGTTGACTTGGTCGGCTTTAAATTTAATGTTCCCCACTGAAAATCAGTTATGTGACTGAGTGAGTATAAATAGACTCAAAATACGATTTATTTATTTGAAATTATTTTTCGCTAACGCTTCTTATAGTAGCGTTGATGGATGAGTGAATGTGGCCCATCTCCCTGCTTTGCTACATTTGAAAAAATCGTAATGGTGCAGAGATCTTTCAGAGAAATATTTCTTCGAATGTACTCCAAAACGTTGCAGCTTCAATCGTAGATATTTCGAAGGTCCGCTGATGAAAATTTCATCAAGATCGGAGAAGCCGTTTATAAGAGAGAGAGCGAACAAATAAACAAACAAAATACAAAAAAGTACCATAGCTATTTTTGCAGGACTATCCTCTCATGGAATTATGATGTTGATTTTTGTTGTTTAACGTCTCAAGCCTATTCGATACGATGAGTAGTGATTGATAATGATGAAGGACGATTACAAAAAACATGCCTTATGCGGGATTCGAACCCACGTCCTCGTAGAGCCACACGCTTCGAATCAGCGCCCTAATCGTATGTGCCAGCTAAATACACATGCAATGTTAGCTAAGTTTAACCCAAAAAGCAGTCTTGAACCTCTTACGATTGCATTGATTTTGATACCGACAGTGTTAACGCGCGACTCAGATTCGGAAGGTTCCGGGTTCAAATCCCGTCGAGACCGGCAATCCTGACTGAAGGTTTTTTACTAGGTTTTCCTCAGTCATTAATGCGAATGCAAGGGATTGAGTCCTCTCAAACAGCCCTCGGACATCCCTCACAATTGTCCTATCCGCAACATACCTGAAGAAGGGCATGCATTGCACCCTGGGCAGGCTTCCCACAAAAACTTTTATTTATTGATTTGTTTACAGCCAAACATCGAGACCTGTTATTTGTGAATCGAAGGTCAGACCTTTGCCCTAACGGAGTCACATACAGGATGAACTGCAAGCTCTGCTTCTGCATCGAAGATGGCGACTACGCGAGAATCAAGTGTGAATCTAACATCCCCGACAGCGAGTGCGCTGCTGTGAATCTAAGAGGCCACTGTGACGTCGACAACCTGCTCCACGACTACGACAAGGAGTGCGAGGGGGAGTGTATGCACGAGGGATGAATCTACGCACCTGAGATCTGCCCTGTGAAACTCTTTGCCTGTGTCAGAACTTCTCTAGTTCTAGGATTTACGAGTTGCACGAGGCTAACTACGGGGAGGGTGGTGAGGGTTGAGGGGAGGGTACATGCAGAGGGTGAGTCTTACCATGTAAGAGGGCGCCCTTGCCAACCTTTGCTCTGGTGTCCCTAGGATACTCTGCCTAGCGTTAGATTGCTACGAGGGTGCACTGCGTGACTACGGGGGAGGGGTGGTAGGGTGAGGGTGGAGTGTATGCAGAGGGATGAATCTGCACCGTGAGAGCTGCCACTGTGAGGACAATCTTCCCTGGCCAGATGACTACGACAACTAGCGTTAATTTTGCTACGATGGGTGAGATCTACGACAACTAGGTGGGTGGTAGAGGTTGAGGGGAGTGCTAGCACGGGGGTGGATTTACCACCGTGTGAGGGGGCTGTGACACACTAGTGCGTCATGATTCTGGAACCTTGAGAAGGAGCCTGTTGATACTTTTGCTCTGGTGCCTAGACTAGACTACGGGGGTGGGTTGGTACGAGGTTGGGAGTGTACTGCTACGGGGGGGGGATGTCAGGGCTTGGAGAGGCTGCCTGAAACTCGTTTGCTGGTTCCAGACTTAGAGCAACTGGTTAACTTGTAGCTCTGGTTCCGGGGCTAACTACGGGTGGGGTGGTGAGGTTGAGGGGAGTTGCACGAGGGCATGAATCTACCACTGGTGGAGAGGCTGCCCTGTGATAGTCGTTTGCTCTGGTCCTGGATACTAGCGACAACTAGCGTTAATTGCTACGAGGTTGCAGGTGTACACGGGGGGTGGGTGCGTGGGGTGAGGGGGGGTTAATGCTAACGAGGAGGATGGACACGGGAGGGGTGGTGGGTGAGTTGGTGTTCTGGCACTAGAACGGGTGTCGGTCCGGAGGGCTAACTGGCATTTTGTGGGTTCAGGGGATCTACGACAACTAGCGTTAATTCTACGTGGCAGTGCCGTCACTCTTGGTGGGGTGTGGAAGTAAGTTAGGTGATTGTACAGGTCACGTGGGTATCGGAGGTGGAGGCTGCCTGGAATTGCACGAGGTTCAGTACACCGAACTGCCTTGAATTGCTCGGGTGCCGAGGTACTACGGATGGGTATTGTGGGGTGAGGGTTGAGGGGGGTGGTGATGAGAGGGGTGAATGTTCCACTGGACGAGGGTGAACTTACACCTTTGGCTGCTTCAGATCTTGCACTCTAGATCTCACAGTTGCTGGATGCTACGAGGTGGCGGGGATCGGGGGGTTGGGGGGAGGTGATGCACAGAGGGGATGAATCTGACCACCTGTGAGAGGCTGCCCTGTGATAACTCTTTGCTCTGGTTCCTAGGATACTACGACAACTAGCGTTAGATTGCTACGAGGGTGCACGTGGCGTAACTACGGGGGTGGGGTGGTGAGGGTTGAGGGGGAGTGTACATGCAACGAGGGGATGAATCTGACCACCTGTGAGAGGCTGCCCTGTGACAACTCTTTGCTCTGGTTCCTAGGATACTACGACAACTAGCGTTAGATTGCTACGAGGTTGCACGGAGGGGGGGGGGGGGGGGGGGGGCACAGCTTTAAGGCAAGATTTTGCAATCTGACAAATTATAAATTACCGACGAAATCACGCTAAAACCTAATTCCACCATTTATAATGAAAAATCGAAAATTTTCTGGAGCTGTGCCCCAGACCCACACTATACCTGGCGACATCTCTCCAGACCCCCAATTGTACAAGAATACATACTTATGTTTGGGGTCACAAGAATGTACGCCCCCCCCCCCCCCTTAAAAAAACATGGGCTAGTTACGCTACTGAGGGTGCATCACACATTATTTATAGTTTTACTAAACTGAAGGACAGGCAGAGATTAGGCCGAAAAGGGAGAAATATTTCCCCTCGTTTACCCTCCCTCTTCTCCACCTCGAGCAACGGCGAATAAACCCTCCCGTTCATCTGGCCTCAGGTTATCACACCAATTGTGCTCTAGCTGCATTCAAAGCTGTTACATAACTACACAAATTAATAGTAATTTTAAAATTTATTGTAAAATATGAACTTGAAAAATAATATATTACTCTGAAATCCTCCGAGTTTATTTTAATCGTGTTTTCACCCATGAATCATATAAGCTGTTCCACCTCTCCTAGCTTTACTCTTTTCTATTTCGTTCATCCATTTCCGTTCGACATCGTGATTCCTAGTTTTTGCAGGGCAGCAATTTGAGGTTCCTTTATTTTGCTTTTAGCCGTATTCGTAATTGTTCGAAAGTTCCCCTGCTTTAACATGTGGTGACCGGGCCAACGTTCCTTTATCAACATTAACAGTTGTGTGGTTCGTTGGTCTTGTGATTAGAGGCTCTGTTTCCAATGCAGAAGGTTCAGGGTTCGATTCTCGCTATATCAGCTCTTGGCTTAGAAATATATTAACGGTGACTT
This sequence comes from Sweltsa coloradensis, assembly GCA_024449915.1. Lineage (NCBI taxonomy): Eukaryota > Metazoa > Arthropoda > Insecta > Plecoptera > Chloroperlidae > Sweltsa > Sweltsa coloradensis. The sequence goes on along the minus strand of JAMZAV010002268.1, from coordinate 8,970 downwards.
TGGAGGCGTCCTAGCAACGAGGCATAATAAATCGCCTCAGACCTTGTTTGTTCAATATACCATGTGATAGTTTATTTATGTGAGTGTTTGTTTGTTCAATGTTCCGCATCATTTCATGCAACGGAGGGACATTGAACAAACGAACATTGACAGGAACTATCAGGCTGGTCTATCGAACATACCTGCCTCTCTTTTACTGTAGCAACGGATGGTAAATACGGACCAAGTGCAGTGGATATAGAACAAACAAGCACCAACAAGCAAATTTTAACATCTAACTAAAAAAAAAGTGAAAATGGTATATTGAACAAATAAGTTCTGAGGCGACAAAAATTGATTTTTTTGTAAAATTATATCTAATAATAAACAGTCGTAATACTGTGCATTTTAAAATTAAAGTGGAATCTATATTTTTTGTTAAGGCTATTCCAGAGCACTCTTACCGATATTTTGAAAGACAACGGAAAATGGCTAAAAGCTGGTTGGATAAAAGATAAACTTGAATAAAAAATGGAAAAAAATAACTTTTTTTTTGGACGGGACAAAAGCTCTATTTTGGCCATTATATGCAAATTTTGGGTCATTACGGAAATGAATGTTTTGGATGCAATATTTAATTTTTAGCTATGATTTTTTTTTATTGTTTCAACACACCTTTGTCTTTGGACTGAGCATAAGGGAAAAGAATTTTCTGAAATAAGTTCGATGTACGATTTTTTTTGTCACATGGTACAAAAAAGAGTTTTGAACCGGAACACGAAAAAAATCGTTTATCAAAAGTTATTTCATAAAATTAGTTTCCCTTGTACTCAGTCCAGAGACAAAGGTGTGTTGAAGCAATAAAAAAAAATCATAGCAAAAAATTAAATATTGCATCTAAAACATTCATTTCCGTAATGACCCACAATTTGCATATAATTGCCAAAATAGAGCTTTTGTCCCGTCCAAAAAAAAGTTATTTTTTTTCCTTTTTTATTCAAGTTCATCTTTCATCCAACCAACTTTTAGCCATTTTCCGTTGACTTTCAAAATATCGGTAAGAGTGCTCTGGAATAGCCTTTCTGACTATAACTGTAACTATCTATATACTGCCCTTCTAAGCAAGAAGTCCCTAACTACACTTTTGGTCTATTTTGAGTTAGAAATACCATTAGATGCCAAGTACCATTTTCCATCAATGTGCTAAGCTAGAAAGCCCTAACTACGCTATAAATATGTGTTCTATGTTCTATAGATAGGCAGCCTTTTAACCCAGTTTTTTAAGGCAAATAACAGAAGGTGGCTGTGATTTGTTTTGCTGTGTTTCTTTCATCGCAAAAGCCCCCTAACTACTTGGATATCAATCATCATATTATTATGATCCCTGTAAATAAATTCCATTTGATTTTAAATCTTCAATATTACAATTGGTTTCGAATTATAGTAAATGTTCTTTGCAGCACAAATGAATTCATAAATTTTCAATTTACTCAAAACTATGTTTTTTTTGTGGGCCTTCTTGCTTAGTAGGGTAGTATATTTGTCACGCTTTTTATTTATTTTTTATTAAACCAACCGAAACGCTTTCTATAATTGCGTCACTCTCATCTATAATCGAATTCACTTTATTTATCGATCAAACCTCGTTTCGACAACAACTTACACCACACAATGATGTAAAGAAACGAAAATAGAACCTCACTTATGAGAAAATATGTTTTTAACAAAGCCCTCGTCCCACACTAGCGAAGCGTGTCATTCGACCTAGCCGTCCAGTTACTCATTGTCCCCGCATCTGATCGACATCTGGTCCACCAGGACGATCCATCATGTTTGCCATCTTTCCGACAGCAAATTTGATATTTCCAACCGTAAAGTTCGTCTTATAAGCCGGTTACACAATGTATGTTTTCTTTCTGAGATGGTCAACGATTCGAGAATTTTGACAAGCGATTGTCAAACGTTTAAGTCTTCGTTCATAATGGTCAAAACATGGACATATTTTCTATGGGAGAATTGACAATGAAATATGAATAAGGTAAAGGTGACCATTTTGGTTTAGTGATGTGTTCTATCTATAGGGTGTCTGAAATATTTTACAAACATAGTTATTACTATACTGGCTTCAGTTATTATTTGTTATGGAAAACAATAAATGTTTAATCTATTTAGCCGTTCATGTGCCTTGATATAAAAAGATTTGTGGACATATAATTATTGTTCCTGTTTCTCTTTTGACTTTTTCAAAAGTACTGAATCTAAAATAAACTTGGTAATCATTGCAACTTTTCAGTGAAAGTGTTTCGTAGTCAAGTTCACAAGTTTTTTTGTCAATACACTGTTTAACTTTACTGATAGAAAATAAACAAATTTTAATTACTTCGCTCAAAGAGACGAATCAGTTAACTTTTAACTGTTGTTTTTCTTATTCGTGATTGTAAATTGATCTTTTACTAGCCTCGACGCATCTGTGCTATCGCATACATGTTGATTGTTCATCCATTTGACTATCGTACCGTTGACGACGTTAGCGATTGTTGTAGATTAGGTCTATGCTGTTGTAGGCTAATAATCATACTGACTGTGTGTAATATAATATTCAATATTGTATGGAGTAAACTAACGGCTTTTTTGATAATATTTAAAAAAATATGTATTCATACATTTATTTAAATTCTAGTTATTGTTTATTTATAATCAATATAATCAACCAATTTAATGATCTTCGATTATCCTTGTTGTATTATAAGAAATGTGCATTGCATTGTCAACTAGCTGTGTGATTTTTGAACCACCCTCTAAAACCAATTCCTTCAAATATTGGGTAACATTTGTTGATGGGGGACTAACAAGGGTGTGTTATTGGGACACAAAACAACTTGACCCACTTCTAGAGCTGGTATTCCCGACGACAACAATGCAAAGAATTTATAGATTTAAGGGCTCTTTGCCTCGTTTACCTCATTTCAATAAAACTTTTATAAAAGTCCCATAAATACCTTTCAAGATTAATTGTGTGCGTGGTTACTGGGGGGGGGGGGGGGGGGGGGACAATTTATTTATTTGTTGAAAAATATATTTTACAGGTACACAACAGTTTTGTATAGTGGTAATGTCGGATAATAACATAAAATTTTCAAAAATTTATTTATTTTAGTTTTTCCAATGAACTTTTAGAGAATTTCTCGATTTGATTAGTCGTAGGTGGAAATGGATTGGATTGGTTTTTATAATTACACCTACGGGAGTGTTTCCCGAATAACCATATCGAGAAACAAACCCTCATCTCACACCTGCGTTAGGTAATGAATGACTATGACATTATAAATAATGTTTATTTGGTCAGTTCAGAGAAACAGATATTCGTTGCAGTACTGTTCCTTTCATTCAGATATTCTATAATGCAACTACAATTTAGATGTTAAATAGTCAAGAAGTTAACCTCTCGGTGGCTAAGGCGCCTACCTGGAATGTGGGAGTCCCGGGTTCGAACCCCGGTCCGGGATGGGTTTGGTAATTTCTGAGTTTTAGAATGTATTGACACATCTCCCCCACAATACTCTCAGGTTATTTACTATTTATTTAGGTATAATTTACGCACTTTTCTTATCAATATGGACAAATACGATTACTGACAGCTGTATAAGAATCATAATTTTTATGCTAAAGTACATTGCTTTTTTTAATATTTGCATTTTTATTAATAACTATTGAAATATAATGTCGTTCATTCGCTATATCTCCATATTCTATTCACATTTTAGTTAACTCATTTTCTAATTTTTCTATCGTGCTTTTTAACAAATGAATGCACTTTATTTGTTATATCAAGCCATAAGTTACAACAGGCTCGATATAAGTTACAACAGGCTCGATATTCGTTCAATACACATCGTTATACCGACTTTTTACTCGGTGCAAAAACAAATGATCTGTGTTAGCTCTGGATTAGACTATGCACTTATAATTTCAAATTGTAATTATATTGACTAGTAAAAATTGTATTTGTGGTTATTATGATTTTTATAATAGATTTCTTATCATTTACAACGGTAAGTTCAATTCTCTAATGTATATGATTACATTTCATTTCGTTATCAAGCCTTGTTTTAAATAATTTGTAATAAATCGGTATTTATGCGGAATTTAGAAAATTCCATTTTTTCATATACTGTCATAAAACTTAAAAGCATTGCGATGGAAGTAATATGAAGCTACTTAGGATGCATTAGTTCCTAGTATATTTATTATTATAAGGTATATCTCATTCAGCTATAAATAAAACACTTATCTACAAGTACAAGCTCTACCGACCAACTCACGGACATCAGCTGGCTACGACGCAGCTTCGATATCTGTATTGCGGTGCTACCTGTCGGCCGACGCCCCCAACTACTACCCATACTTCGACATCCATGTTTACCACTCTGATGGTTTACATTTGGTCACGACAAAAGAGCCCTTCCACAATTAATACGCCCGTGAGATATTAATATATTCACAACTAATGTGAAAAAAATATAAGTTATCAATGATTAGTACATCACGGTTGTGGAAAGAATTGATATTTATCTTTAATTAGTCTGTTAAAACTTAAAAGTGTGGTGATGGCTGATACTGCTTTAATAATCAACAGGGAATATCGCCGTCGTCGTTATATATCTCGGACTGGTGTATATATTCGGCGCTAATCGACTCTTCAAGTTGCCAGACGTCCCGATTTTAACTGTTGTGTCTTTCGTCCCGATTGGTTTTGTGTCGGGTCTCGGGACATATGCTGTCCCGATTTTGTTTTAAATAAAGCAACTTATAATAATATTACAACACGAATTTACCTTTTCATAAACAAATTTACAACTTTTTTGCACAATAAACTTGTATTTGTCTTAATTATTATAAGGCGATTTGTGTATTTTGTAAGTGTACCATTATCCATTATCAAGTCTAAGATCAGCAAATCAATTGCTTTGTGATGCTTGTCTGAATGAAAAAGGGTTAAAAAGTTTAAAATAATGCATTTGAAAAGCAACATTTAAGCCGCCCATTGTCCCTATTTTTGAATTTTACATCTGGCAACCCTATCTTCAACCCTTCGAGACAACTAAACTCTACGTAAGGTGGTTTTAGTACCAATAAAAAACACCCCAAGTTTTTCTTGTTTATTTGAACTTTTGTTTCCGCTTTACCGCCAAACCTCGATTCCCCGACGCCCAAACGGAAATGGCAAAACAGGACTTCCGGCTGGTAAAGCGCGAAGTATAAACTAAACAGGAAGGGAAAAATGTTAAATAGAAGAGAACGCAATTTATTACGAGTCTAGCTTTAAAAAATGAAAGTTGGGTTTGTTACAACTTGAAAGTGGTGGGTTTTGTGTAATCGACAGGGTACTCGGTATAGAAAACAAGTCGGGGTGACGATAGGGGTAGCTCATTTGGACATTAGTCATTAGTAACTAGTTACACTTACATAGTAGGGCGTCTACTAGTCTGGACATCCTGGAGAGTCTGTGAATTGTAAATAAACCTGGAAAAATTTTGGAAATTTATTATATTTCAAAACTTCTTATTTTCCCTAAGAAAACTTTTAAAAATGACCAAATATTTCTATAATTTATAATATTTCGGATGGCAATCAGGGAAAGCTCCATGGTACCAACCATCACCGGCAATCTGGTACTTGGATAGTTGTGTACTTGGAAGTACTCGATTACCCCACTGTAAACCCCTCCACCCATGTAGCCCATGTAGAGGGCTAGTTTTTTTTTCTTTCTATTTTTAGCATCAAGGAAACAAATTTATTTATATGCTATATGTTACTAACAGGCAGTACTGTACATTTTGAAAAATGTATCTTTACCTTGTATATAGATCCATTTGAGCCAAAGTATCTTTACCTATACCTAGATACTTTAAAAAAGTATCTTACCCAACACTGCTTATAGAGGTTGATTGAACAGTTTTTTTGTTTCTAAGTATAGTTGAGTATTACCATACAAATTTCTAAAATACTTATTTACAGTTTTGTATTATAATTTGTGCAAGGGTGTGCAAAATCTTTCCCACAATGCTCTCTGGTAATGAATTCCGTTCAGACATTGTTCTGGTTCTAAATGAAAATTTCACTATAAAGTCAGTCGAAAACATGTATCTTTTAAATTTACAATTATGAAAAAATGGTATTGGAAACCCTGGAAACTTCCTGGACAACCTGTCCAGGGTGCAATGCATGCTCCTCTTAACTGGGTATATTGGAGTTGGATGTCCTAAAGATGTTGTAAGAGGACTCAAAACCTCGGGGAAAATCTTCAATCAGGATTGCCGGTGACGACGGGATTTGAAACCGAGATTCATCTCAAATTTGTTATATACAAGTAGCGAATTTGATCAGTTTTAAGTTTTAACCCTTTATAGGGCAAGAGAGTGGGACCCAAAATTTTGCTTTCTACCTTAAAAATTTGAAATTTGAAAGTTTTGAAATTAATTTTAGAACTTTTTTTCGATTTCTTTCCTTGATTTTTTGAAAAATATGCTACTTTTGGATTCCAAAGTTGAAAAAACCTAAATTTGAGTTTATTTTCAATGTTGTTTTTGCAATTTCCCATTTTTTATACGTTCTAATTGTATCTACTATAAGCAAACGTAATATCCGGAACATTCCGGAAATTTGTGTATTTTTGTGTTTTTATACACAATTTGATTTTTAAACTATTACAAAAATCCTTCTTATCATTAGAACAAAACAAAGCAGTATCTTTTTACCCGGGTTAAAAGTATGATAAAGTGCAGTGGCGTATCCAAGGGGGGGAGGGCAACTTTCCCCCACCTCTTTTTCCCAAAAAAGAGTGAAAGTGCACTTTAACTTTTCAATTGAGAATATAGAATAACTGTTTTATCGCAATACCATAGGCAATTTATACCATCTGATTAAAAAAAGATTTATTAGATACATCGTTGGTCATTGTGATGCTTTAAAACGTACAGATTTAAATTTTCACCAAAAATGACCGAGAAAGAGAAAACTTTTAGATTAAAAACAGGATTTTAGAAGATAAAAAGGTGGTGGTGCTGTAAAACGCATAGATTTCAGCAAAATGACCTTAAAGGAGAACATTTTTCGGGGGGGGCAAGCCCCCGGACCCCCCACTTAGCCTTCGATACATCTATGAATTAATTGGTAGAACCCTGGAAATCCTGGACATGCCACTGATAAACTGTCAGCTATTGTGTTGTGTAGCCTACGACGTCTTGTGACTGTGAGAGCACGGCAAGATGTCACGTGTCTGTCTGTTTCTTGCCGCGGCCGCGCACGTGCGAAGCGTGACCGCCTGCAGACACGCACGTGCCGCTCCGCGATGCGCGCGCAGCTCACAGACGAGTGTGGCGCGCTTGCGCACTACCTCGGCACAGAGAGCTGTGGGAAAACCACGCCCCTTTGAGCGCGGAGCGTGATCCGCATTGTGATCTCTCTCTCTCTCTCTCTCTCTCTCTCTCTCTCTCTTTCTTACCGAGTAATGCTCCCATATCTCTCTGGTACTCAAACGCAAACACATGAAAAATGCAATAACTACAGAAACAACATAATTATGAAAACCGTGAGAACACGACGACATATTGTGTGCGCACCACATGTATTTTGTGTTTTTACATCGTAGATTGATATAGATTAGATAGATATAGATATAGTGATAGACACTCCATCATATCTTGATAAATACTAAATTTAGAAAAATGTTAATATCTCTCTCTCTCTCTCTCTCTCTCTCTCTCTCTCTCTCTCTCTCTCTCTCTCTCTTTCTCTCTCTTTCTCTCTCTCTCTGTTATGGTTGATGACATTTCTGTTTACGTCACACTAATTGTTAGGTACTTATATTAATTTTATATTAATATTACTATTATATTATGTAATTGGAATCTAAATTGTAACATTTGTGTACATGTTTATTTCCCAAATTGTTCGAATAAAAGTCAAGTCAAGTCTCTCTCTCTCTCTCTCTCTCTCTCTCTCCCCCCCTCTCTCTGGTTCTCACGGTCCCGCTCCTCTCCTCGGCTCCCACGGGAACTCCTCACCGTGTGCGTGAGATTCTCTCCGACTCCCATGACTGACAGACTGGCGCGCTCACCGCGGTCACGCCTCGCACAAACCTAAAGGAGGTAATTTTAGTTGTGATCATTTCCCAACTCTCAAGCTTGCATAGTCAAAAATTATTAAAATTTTGAAATGTGCTCTCATCCTTTGTCAACAACATCCCAAATCTTTTTTTATTGGGTGAAAATTGAATCTCGAAAAGTGATCCAGACCCTGGATTTGCTGATGACGAGAATTTTTTAATTGAGCTCATCCAAGAATGTGAACACCTGTGAAACTGGAAGATCGTCCTAGGACTTGGCCACTTCTATCCCCAACATGTTTCGGTGAGCTCAGAGTAACAATAACTCGTCACCCACGTGCTAATAAAACATCCATAACAACATCTCGTGCAGTCGGCCCGAGTTCCTTGAACGTGGCAACTGTGTGAAGAAAACCTGCAAGAAACATTTCTAATAGAAAAATAAATTAACTTGAATGAACGGCGAAGAAAAGAAATGGTTGTGTTTTCGTTTTTTCGTCTGTAGATAAATGTCCGTATGTCTGTCTCTGTCTGTCTATCTATCTGTCTGTCTATCTATACTCTGCGCAGTAGACGGTATCCCACGCTTCGTGACCTTGAGTTTAGTTCCCACAGTGGCCGACACAGCTGATGAGGGCGCCACCAACACACGAGAAGCCACGTTCTCTTATTACGCTTACCTGTCTTATAATAATCATTGTGTTTTCATTTTATCTAATCATTTTCATAAATTTTTATTCTGAAGAAAAGCAGCTTGACTCTTGCGCAGTGGCAGCGCTACGGGATTCTTGCCCCCCCTCCAAATAAAATGGCTTGCCCCCTGTTTGCCCCCCCCTGGGTTTCCCAAATTGGGCCTGCCGTCATATTCTTAGTAAATGAAACAC
>JAMZAV010002267.1:0-107820 GCA_024449915.1 Sweltsa coloradensis | reverse complement strand
GAGCCGTCGAATATTCTAAAAACTTACATAACATGAATGACATGACATTTTATTTAATTTTACTGGCTGGTATTATTAGACGAGTGAGCGCAGCGAACGAACAGGTTGAGATAAAATTTTTAATAGACATCTCATCAACTTACAAGAAATAATAAAATGCAAATATAAACGCACTTCGTTATAAATAAACTAGGAAAACGCTAAAGTCCGCCGCGTTGATGGATGAGCTTTTTAAAGTTTAAAGTTTGCTGGGATATCTTTACTTTTGCAAGTGCTTGTTTTGCTGCCTACGAGAGTGAAGTTGTCAAGTTCTTATTTTTCTTGCAATGGTATATTTACGTAAAAAACTTAATTAAAAGCTTTTTCTTATGGATTCTGTACTTTTCTTTTTTTAAATATAATACATAATTAATGTTCATGTATAATATGAACGTGTTGCCCCACGTTGGTCAGAATAGGCTCAAATGGCACGAAAATATCGCAAAAAAATCTACAAAAAACTTATTTTTAAAAGCTTTTATTGTCTATAAGTTCTGGCTACTTTCAAAATTTTTATTTTCAAAAGGTATAATCACCATAACTTAATGTCTATGTATAATATGAACGTGTAGCCACCGTTTGCAGAATTGGCCCAAATGTCACGAAATATCACTAAAAATCGAAACAATCGTAAAAGTACGATATCATGAGAAATATTTCTTCGATTGTACCCAAAAACAATTAACTTCTAAGTTCAGAGATTCGAGGTCCTGCAAATTTCACAAGATCGGTAAGCCGTTGTCTGGTAGAGAGTTACAACAGACAAAAAAAAACAAATAAAAAAAAAAACAAAAAAAATTCCAAAAAAAAAACACCCGAAGTAAATTTTTTGGGGGGTCGGTTGAAATTGACGTCTTCGCTTCGCTCATCCAATAAATAATAAGATACATACTAAATACATAAATGAACAAAATTAATCCTATATTACAAAATAAAAAAAAATAAATAATAAATAAATAATAATAAATTTGTATTTAGAGTCTACCACTCAGTTAAAACGATTTTTCGTGCTGGGACAGTAACAAAGCGACCAATGGTTTTAGACCAATCGTACGAGTGGCGATAACACCAAAGATGATTATTTTTTAATAGGAAATGTAGCATCAATGTATGGACAGTGCGAACCTTGCGGATTCAAGCCAAATTACAAGGTCGATTACGACAACTTTAAAGTTTTTTTTTGTCTATGAAATACCACTTATGAACTGCATGACGTTTAACATTTAACAAAGCAAATTGCATAGCTGAGAGGCTGCCTGATGTCTGTGGCTGTGATGCATCAGTGCCCAGCATGATCCCGGCGATTTGGAAAGAGTTGTCCAAACAAATAGAAACTATTGTGGGATAATTGTGGTATAATTTTATTTTTATTGAATGTATTTTTTATTGAGATCAAGGCCGGTTGTAGATGTGAACCAGGACTGGGAGACGCAGTTACCCTTTTGTTGGTTTGTTGCCAATTGAGGGTATGAAACAACCGAAATATGCTTTACTTTTTAATGTTAATATATAATTTATAGACAAGAACATGTTGATGAGCCAATTATAGTCTGATACAATTAAACTTTAAAGTTATTATGTGCTTCATTGCTAGGACGGCGGCAAAGTCACCGTATACAAATTCCTAAGGAAAGAACAGATGGACTTAAGTCCAAATCAGATGTTAAAAAACTTCTGACTTTAGCGGGAACCGAACCCCGGAACCCATTGGAAGCAGAGACGCTAACCACAAGACCAACGAGCCTTGATCGTGATTAATTTGTCAGTAAGATGTATTTCTGTTTGTTTGTTCGGTCCCATACGGTCGAACGACCGCACAGATTCAGCTGTCATTTTAAATAGACATCTCATTAACTTACAAGAAATAATAAAATGCAAATATAAGCTAAAATGCTTAGGATTTATTTTAACGACAACGCTTTTGTTCTGGAAAAATCATTGGAATCGAAACATTTATGGAATGTCAGGCGGTGACCAAGGTGTACCAAATCTTGCACGCTCAAGGTTACCCAAATTTACGCTTTGAGATTGAGTAAACCTTGCAATCTTGACTCGTATTTAGTACTGACTATGTTTTCCATAATAATGTGTATATGCATTTCAAAACAGGTTCTAACAAATATAAAAAAATCTTTCCCGACCTTTGTTTGAACCCGGATCTCCCACATTCCGGGTATAAAGGCGCCTTAGCCAACTTTGACTAGGAGAACGCTAAAGTCGTTGTTAGACGAGTGAGCGAGCCATGTGTTGAGAACTCGGGAACATTTTCTTTTAAGTTGATTGATAAAACAAAGTAAAAATACATCTTACCTAGCAAAGTCTCTCTTTCATTTAGCCATCAATTCAGTTTCCTTTGACATTTAAGATTTCGGTTAGAAGGGTACAATAGGGGTACAATATAAAAGTGACCCTAAAATTGTGTGAAGGGATTGGTGAAGGAACCTTCTGCAGAACAATTACTACCGAAGATAACCAAGGGTTTCAACAAAAATGTGTGTGAGATATCTAAAAAATTGTATACTTACATAGGCGAGAGCTACAAAAGCCCCGATTAAATGAACACTCTGTCCAGTCATGATGATAGCAAAGTTCAGCTACAACCTCTTTTGGCAAATTCGCGAGAATGTATAGCCCAGATCGGCAAGTATTATGTGTTATAAGTAAAGGATTTGCATGATTGTAGGAAGGTTACACTAACAGATAATATCTTCATACTTGCTTTATTTTGTAAGAAACAGAAGAATGAAGGCCGTGGGACACAGACAAGGATTATCATTTCTGATATGAAAATTCTTGAAATCCGTGATGCAACGATGATCCAGATTGTGCTTTGCGCGTTTCCTGTGATATGAGTGAACCCTCACCTACCAACTATTTAGTAGCAATAAATGGCCATAAAGGGCATGTTAATTTTCTAAACCATAAATTTAAACGGTTTAATCCGAATTTCACTATTGCTCAACCATGATCACTTTGTTTGTTCGTTCAATTCGTTTTTTACATTATTAACTAATGACTAAGTATTTTCGACTTTTTCTACTTTTGGCCTTACGTCCTGCAATTGTTTTGAAAGTCTATCACTTTGCAAAGCGAGAGATCAATATTAAAGTTCTTCATTTAAGTTTGTGCAAAAAAATTGATTTAAGCACCCGAATAGCTGCCATCAAGTGAAATCAAAACGCATTCGTTTTCCCACAAAAAGGCTCAGCCACTCCTGTAATATGATAATGTTGTTACTTCTCGCATATGTAATTACAACAACAACAACAACAACAACAACAACAACAACAACAACAACAACAACAACAACAACAACAACAACTGCACGGAACATCTTTCAAACGTTTTGTATCCCTAATGACAAGGGCACAGTTTGCACTTGTTCCACCACCTTCAGTTGCACCTAAAATCTTAAGAAAATGCATTGTGATAACTTTTTCTAGTCGTCTTGTACAATAAAGAACGATCAATTATCCAATAAGGCTGATAAGAATAATGAGCGTCATTGAAATCGATTTTTGCTAGCACGCAATTTGTTTTAAATATTAATATTTTAATATTTAGTTCTTTTGTTTATAGCCTACGTAATTTGTAGCATTATCATAGAAGGAATTTCTTGGGTCAATTCTTGTTGGGATAACACTCATTTTCAAGGTACGATAAACTAAAATAAAGATCATATTCAAATTATTGAGAGATAATGTGGGATTGAATTTAAAAAAATACACAAACATACGTTTTTGAGGTAAACGTGATCGCTCTGTGTATGGTTTTAGCAATATATTTGATTTGTAAAGAAAGCATCTTCAGCAAAAAAAAATTACATATTTCTAATCAGTTTGCGTTATGAGTCTGGGCTTCCAGTTACAGAAAATTTAATTGGGGAAAATTATTATGATTATGAAAATATATTATTTAAAATGTCCATTAATGCTAGGACGTATTCAATATTCCGTGAAACATAACACCATACATTGAAAAATGAAAAAGTTATGATGATAAAAATCTCCTGTCCGATTCGATCCGATTATCAAAATATGAAAAGTAAGTTTCTCAGAATATTTTTTTAGTAGCATTGTGTTGAAATTTCCGCACCGATAGTGTATATGACGTGCCCTTGCGTATAGACAACGGCATATCACTATCCTGCAATCTAATTGACGCTCATACATTTCCTGCTTTACAAAAATACAAAAACACGTTAAAAACATTACTAATGCATTGAAATGCCATTGGCATTGGATGAGCGCAGATAAACATGAATTGTGTCTACAAAAGAAAAACTGCTTGGTTATTGAGACTTTTGTTTTGTGTTTGTGATTTATTTTTCTTCGGAAGCTGAACTTGATTTAAATTAACTGGAAAATTTTCAAAATCTCAATTAAAAACTTATGTAATTGAATGAACGGAAAAACCGCAATATCCAAATACCACAGATTTTAACTATCAGCTAAGAATGAGATATGAATATTAATTATGATTTAGTTGTACTGGCTGGCGATAAAGGGGCTATTACCCCAAAAAATATTTTTTAATACATAATCTGTAGCAAATTACTACACTAAAATGACCCTTTGAAAAATTATATCTTGTAACTGTGATTTTACACGAATTTTACTATTTTTTATCCAGAAAATAGCGAAAATTGGCGTTTTGGGAAATTTCTTAAATCGGCTTTAACCTGCTTCTTTTTGTTCCACTTAGAAACAAGAGTATCATACCAATCTAAAATGGCCCTTTATAACATCGTGTCTTGAAACTGTGCACAAATATACACTCAAACACGCAAAAATATGCATTCCAAAATCACACCCCTTCTTGGTAATCAGCATATTTTGACCAAACCACTTGCCCAAATTACAAAACAAAATATAGAGGATTTACAGAAAAGGCTGTAGAGTACGTCAATAATGGCTAATATTTGTTTGGATCAAAATCCTCCAATGTCATGGGGCATAAAGATCATCTCCATGTTATTTCTTATGGGAGATTTTTGCCAATGGGACCTAACTCGAAAAATTTCAAGTTTGACAATTTTTGGAGGGTCAATGGTGGACCCAATACCTTTTCTGCTAAATTTCAAATTCATAACTATCTAGGCATTCCATAGCATAACTGTTCGAGAATTTATGAATGTCTAAAATTAATTGTGAGCCCCATTAATTATTAATTGACTTGAAAAAAAATTGTTTATGCCTTGTGTATTGTGTTTAATTTCAATGTATTAATATATTTGTGAGCACTATGTCTATTACTTATTGTTATATATATATACGAGTTTCTGCATATTTTTAAGCTGTTATTTTTTGTTACAACTATCAGTTTCTGCATAAAAATGTTATGTGTATTATTTTTGACAGCCCACATACAAGAGGTTTTCTCTTACGCAGGCTTCCTATTGTGTATATTTAATATCTTTTTGTCATCACAGGTATGCCCATAACTTTGTATTGTTTACTAATCTGATGTAATGTATATTTTCGGGAACAAAATGCATAAATATTGAATTGAATTGATTGATTGAATGAAAAATATATTTTTAGTTTAGCGGGTGAATACTCCTTTAAATACATAATATGAGAGCTGTAGAGCTATGAAGAAAGTTAATAAAATAATAACAAAATATAATTTCAATGTCAAACAAAGAGAAACACGAATGAACTATAACACTACAAAATACAAAAGGACCTTAAATTAAAAAAAGATAAACGGTTAACATATCAATTACTCAAGAGAATTTTCTTAGCATTTAAATTTAGAATATTTAGCATTAATTTTTTAAATTTTGCATTTTGATGCATTTTTTTTTCCTTTCTACCAACACACTATAAGTGGGTGATTTATTGGTCGTTCTTTTTAAGGTAAATAATGAATTATAGGTACATTTCAATTTAATATAGCCACATAAAACGTTAGAATACAATGATAAACTAGTTCTCAATAGTTACGGGAAAGCATTATTTTTCGTAAGATAAGCATTTCTTAGCGATTAACAAAATATATGTCCACCGATTCAGCATAAAAAACCTAAAACGCAAAAAAAGTATCCCTAGATGAGCAATACATGGTCGTAGGGTATGTTATAAACTACATGTTTGGGGGGAAATCGTGAGAAACGTGCTGAGGGACAATGCAAGTCCCTGTTCAGGTATCATTAAAAATTGTTTTGCAACTCAACTCAATAGAACATTCTCTGTTTTGAGTAGGTGTGTTGTTTTTAAAGAAACTGTCGTACCACAACCGATTGCGCTGAAATTTAAAACATATTAAGATAAAATAGTTGTAATATTAGAATTTCGTCGTACGTTCCTGAAATCGTATTTAAGTAAGTAATGACCTTGGTTATTTCTTTTGTGGTTGAATCGTTGTGTCTGAATTTTTTAAATTAGATTTAGTTTTCCTAATTTGTAAATTGGTTATTTTAGCTGAATAGTATAGACGATAAATGCATAAATAACGTACAAGAAATAACTAATAGTGATTATGCATGATCGTCCAATATTGATAAGACGAGGGAGTGAAGCGACTGAGGAAACCATTCAAGCAAATCTGCTCTTACATTCTGTGATTCTGTGGGTCCGTGTGTCTGTGCGTACATAGAAAATCAGCCGAATCGCTGAACAGACTGCGTTGAAATTTTAAATGGACATCCGGTACGAGTTTATTGAGAACTGCTAACAAAATCAGAATTAGCATTGCGATTTAAACCTTAAGAAATAATAAATTGAAAAATAGGCAGAGAATTGTAGGAATTATTTTAACGACAACGGTTTTGTTTTTGAAAAAATATATTTTGTATGTTATTTTTGTCTGGCTGTGCAAATGCAGTGCCCAAAGAGTATCGAATCTTGCACGCTCAAGGTACTCATCACCCTCCAAATCCGCTAGGAGATTGAGTAAACTTTGCAATACTAACACGTATTTCGTAATGGCTATGTTTTTTTATAGTATTATCACAAATGATAGACTACACTGCGTTATATGCATTTCAATACAAGTTTAATAATTTTAAAAATACAATCCAGAAATTACAAAATCTTTCCCGACTAGGGGATTGAACCCAGGCCTCCCACATTTCTGGTATAAGGGCGCCATAGCCAACTAGACTACGAAAACGCCAAAGTCGTTGTAAGACGAGTGAGCGAGTCATGTGTTGAGTACCCGGGAACATTTGCATTTAAGTTTGATAATTATATTAGGTTAAATAATATGTTTTTTAAGTTGAGTTGGTATTCGGGCGCGTCAACTGTAAGGCCATAATGCGCCACTCTAGCAAATGATAGGCTAGGGAGACCTTAGGCAAGGGAAAGAAAGAGAATGTTACCAACACATGGCTCACTCACTTGTCTAACAACGACTTTGGCGTTTTCCTAGTTCTAGTATAGGGAGTAGATAGTCCTTCATTTATACTGGTAACATAAATAATTTAAATGAAATATTGTCTTTTTTATTGAGGGCCAAACTTTGTTATTTTATATTTCCCGACCATTTATTTTAAAGCCATCTGACGTCACCAGCCTATATGCCGTAGAATGATTTGTCACGGCCGCCTAAATAAGTATGAAATCTCTTTCTTAGCGAGTCTTTTGTTCATGCATCAATGGTTTGGTGATGAAGTTCCGTTTCAAGAATTATTGGCTATTTTATCACCCTATAACCGATTTATTTTTGAAGAATATATTTCTTTAAATAGAAAATATATGTTTCATTAGATTTTTGTGTGTAAAGGTAACAAACTTTCCAACATTGGTACCAATATAGATAATTTGCGAGAGAGAAATATTATCAAAGAGGTCTCTTTATTAACAATCTCCTGACCTTATAAAAGTGTACATTTAAGAAATGTTAACGTTATAAAAGTAAAATTGGAATAAGGCAGTCACGAAACACACAAACGATAACAATATGAACCTGCAAGTCTAAAACCAATAAGGAACAAGAGGTATACACATATAATAGTATTTTGACATTCGGTGTAAGGTTATAAAATAACGTCAAAAAAATATATATACATATTTAATCGGTAAAACACTTTTAGACATGCAATTGCAGAGAAGTTAAAAAAAAATATTTGATAGAAACACTATTCCTGACTGGATTTTCTAACAAAATGCTTAAATCATTCTTATTTGCTGTGAATGATGTATCTTGTTCATAACAAAAATAAGTACCTCATAAATTATCTTAACTTTGACCTATATCACATTTTCACTATCAACGGACAAGTGAATGTTATTTCTATAGAAGTGCGTAAAACGTAAAACATGGTTATTTCTCGAATGTGCTGAAATATGGTTAATATTGTTACTTTTCACAAACATAATGGTAATAGAATCCAACGCACGGGACGTCATTCAACTGCTTGTTGTCCCTGTAGACCACTGCACAGTCTTCGTTGTTCGCATAGTTGTCTGGCTGACCACCCTGCCACGATATGCCTGTATTAACCAGACTAAAAGGCGCGCCTGGAAATATAAACACAACATGTAGATAAAATATCAAAATTATTATTACTTCTTTGGTATGTATCACTAAACTTATAGTACAAGTAGAGACAACTCAGACTTAATATCAACAAATTATTAAACCCTATAATAAAAAGGCATGATCAAGCAAAACATGTAGAAAATAGGGAAGGCTCCTCAGTCGTAGATATTAACGCTGGTGTACAGAATCAGTATAGATATTCACTTAAAAACACTATCGACGTAGTTTATAACACTCCAAAGTAAAAACTGTCTATTCCACAGAGGTACAAAGTTTTAAGTTTACTCTCTCCCGCGCTTTTATTGTGAAAAGGCGTGTGATTGTCATTATCTCAGTAGACAGCGTTGTTTATGAATGAATTTGACCACGGTCTTCTAGATTACGGAGCTAAATTCACCTCTCGGTCGTTCACCAGCTCGTGTTAAAACAATAGTTCATTGTTGACATTTTCTGTATTAATGTTATCATAAAAACATTACTCGTTATGTGTATACAAATTTGCAAATGTTATATTTTGATGTACAAATGATTGTTTATTGGCATTTTTTAATCATACTAGAAACAAATTACATTCCAAAATGTCTTCTATAGGGCCTTAGCAAGATAATCAACAAAAATTATTTTTTTACAATGCTCACACGGTGATTGGTTGCGGGGTAATGACGAATTGCCATGTTTTTCCCGACATTATTACGTGTAAAACTTTAAGCTCACTTTTATGGTTGAAAATATTTTATAAATCACAAAAATTTGATAATTATGTAATCAGAAACTGGCCCTGAATACAGTACAAAAATAAAAAAGCGAGTCTTCCCTATTGAATCAAGTTGTACTGAATTACCTAAATCTTGATTTCTGGCATAGCGCATACGTCAATTGTGCGCAACCACTTGGTCGCCATTACAAAATTCGCGTACAGATCTCAGCTTGCCCATTATTCGCACGTGCAATGACGTCGGCAAAGACCATCAAACGCATTTCGAAAATTATTCGTTGACCAAAAATTTGTAAAACTTACCTCGGTTCGTTTTCCACGTTCCCTCTACGGCGGAATCATTGTAGCCAAACAACACCCATCCCATGGTAATTCCTTTGCTTGTGGCGTACGTCCACACAGCGTTGGTTTCTTCGACTGATTCTAGGGTGGCAATATGGGCACCTTCGGACACGCACTTCGCCTCGGCCGTAACGGCTTCTGCTGCTGTGGTGTATGCCTTGTACTCGCCGAATCCAGGAACAATATCATAGATCACTAGAGAAAGACAAGGGAGAATATTACAACACCACTGATAAAACACGACTCAGTTGAAGTTATAAAAAAGAACAACTTATGCTCATACAATGTGCCTGTTCGTAGGGCAAGACATACTTATTTATTTTATCCTCCTAAGGCTAGGATTGATTTGTATAAATACTCTTATTTGCCTAGAGTGCTGACCAATTTTAATAACCTTTCAGGCAGTAGAAATGACTTTGATTTAGATCTTTTTAATGACTCAACTTTTACTTTTAAGAAAAAGTGTTGTTTGTTGTAGGGCAAATGTGTCTTATATTATATTAACTGTTTCAGGTTTGTTATGTTGTTGATGTTATGTTGTTTTATTATATCCTAGTATTACTGGTTGAAAAACTGTTCTGGGATAAATAAATAATAATGCTCATAATGAGTGGAATGCATTCCATGCCAGTAAAAAATCAGAAAACCAATACTGGTTGACCAAGTGCCAATCGTTAATCTCTTATCACAGAGGTCGCGCATACCCTTATTATTAAGCAAATGTGTTCATTACATACAACAAAATCATTTCAGTGCAGTTATGAATCTAACTAGGATTTCCATAAGTATATAATATGCCCTACAGTCGATGTCAATTTACATTGCCAATTAGTAGTTGTAGTAGGGTGGTTGGCGTAGTTGTAGTAGTAGTTGGAGTAGTTGTAGTAGTGGTTTGGGTAGTTGTTGTAGTTGGGGCAGTTGTAGTAGTTGAGGTAGTTGCGGTGGGTGCTGTAATTGCTCCAGTAGTAGCGGTTGTTGTAATTGCACCAGCAGTGGTGATAGGTGTAGTGGTAGTGATTGTTGTAGTGGTTGGAGTAGTTGTTGTGCGAGGGAAGAAGAAGTGGTGGTAATGGCAGTAGCCATGGTAGCAGGAGCCACAGTGGAAGTTGTGGTCGTGATTGAATCAGAAGCTTGTGCAATTGTGTCAGATTGGGTTTCGACTGCCATATTCTTCGTTTCATCAGCTGAGTTTGTCGATTCAGTTTTCGCTTCGGTTGTGGATTCAGCTGTAGTGGTGTCAAGAGAAGTTGTAGCTTCCATTGTTGTAGTAGTAGTAGTTGTAGTAGTTGTTGTGGTGGTGGTTGTTGCTGAAAAATTGGGATTAGTCCCTGAGTAAAATGAGGGTAACGATAGCCATAAGACAAGCTAAATAATTAAAATAACATAAATGCCAAATGTGGTAAGCCTACAATCCAAAGTGCAAATCCCTTCAAATAAAATTGAGTCATTGTTTTGTCTCACACAAATGTCTAACAATATTTTTTTTTAATGTTATTTTTAGCTGATAGGCCGTTGCTTGTCTAATGGTATTATTTACTTAGATAACACTAATCAACAAATACTCTTGTACATGAGGTAAGAGATGGTTGTGGGTTGTGTTTGAAGATAAATACATTTGAGAGGGGGATAAAACAGAGTAAGGACCAGCTTGGAGTGTAATACTAGTCGAAGATGGCAGTATAAAATGTTGATCACGAACCAAGAGGATGTTTAGATCGTCATACCTGACCCTATAAAAGTGATCTAGCTCAGAGTGTCTGACCAAAAAACAATATTTTTACCAGGCTGGTATTCTACATGATTCGTTCTCCAAGCAGTAGCTTATGTATCAAGTAAAATAAACATTTTCAAGCCTTATTCTTCAGAGATGGTGGATCAAACGACACCCAAACCATAAACCTACTTGCTACTGCACAGGTGATTGGCGGCTTGCTCCACTTTTTAGGCTGAGAGCAGACTGATCCCTTATGCTTGTCCTTGGTGGAGAAGCCAGGCGCACACTTGAAGGTAGCCTTGGTTCCCTTTGGTACTTTCTTGGTGCAATCTACTGTTTCAACCACCTTCTTCACGGTATTAGAGCAGGTGGTAACAGCGTTTGGTATTTCTAGTGGACCACATCCCAACATCATTGCCTTCGCTTTCTGCAAATGAATATTTAAAAAATCGTTTAATTTTGTTCAGGTTGGCAGAAAATGGCGGTATCCCCCAAGCACATGGTGTCGGCCAGCTACTACACAACAACTTGTGGAAATAACCGAACAATTATAAAATAAATATAAAAACTCAAAAATCTCTCTCTAAATTTAAATAATGTGACTGTCGTATTATTAATATTTTTCTGACGGTATACGCTAAAATAATCGACGACATTTTATATAAAAAAAAAGGAAAGGCAGATATATTATAATGACATATATTTGTAGCGTTTATTGAGTTACTTTACCACCAGCCTTTCTTTTAGAGATATTGATGCAGATTGTTGACGCATTCCCAGCACTCCGTCTCCATGGCCGCCACCGGTAGTTTCACCTGCAAACTAAAGAAAAAACATGTTACATGTGCCCTAAAATTAATTAGTATTACTAGGAAAACGCCAAAGTCGTTGTTAGACGAGTGAGCGAGTCATGTGTTGAGTACCCGGTAACATTCCCTTTCCTCCCCCTACTTAAGGCTGGATAGAGCATGGGTCTTTCACCCCTAACCTCGGCTAGAGTGGCGCATTAAGGCCCTACAGTTGACGCGTCTTTATACCAACTATACTTACTACCCTATAATTTATACCTTTTATATGTAAATGTTTCCGGGTATTCAACACATGACTCACTCACTCGTCTACCAAACTTAGGCGTTTTCCTAGTCTATAGTTGGCTAAGGCGACTTTATACCCGATGGAATGTGGGAGACCCGGGTTCAAACAACGGTCGGGATAGATTTTACTTTTTAGATTGTTATAACAAAATATATAACATTTTAAAATTATCGCAACAACTCATTAGCCCGCAAACGTATATTATAAAACCACTCATCTGAACTTTAACCTGGGCTACTTACTTTTATTCGCGATATTTCGGAGACTCCGCCTCCTTCCTCAAGCATCGCCTATGCCTTGAAGAAGGAGGCGGAGACTCCGAAATATCGCGAATACAAGTAAGTTATTCAGGTTAAAGTTTAGTTATGTGGTTTTATAAAACATAGAACATGTTTTGAAATGCATACTGTACAACCCTATGGAAAACATATAGCCATACGATTTACGTGACAAGATGGTATCGTTTACTCAATCTCCTAGCGGAATTTTGGGTATCTTGAGTGTATAAGATTCGATACACCTTGGTCACTGCATGAATTCACAGCCATTCAAACATGATGAAAAAGATTCTTCAAGAACAAAACCATTGTCGTTGAATTAAATCCTACACATTTTCAGCCTATTATTCAATTTATTATTTCTTGTAGGTTTAATTAGCAACGGATTTTGCTAATTTTGTTAGCATATTTTCTCAGTTAACTGGTACGGTTGTCTGTTTAAAATTTCAGCTCAATCTGTTTGGCCGTTCGGCCGTACGGGATCGGACGAACAAACAGACATTAAACCAAAATGGCGAAATGGACCCCTAAGCAAAAAAAATCTGCTTATGTGCACGCATCTTTTAGTTGATAAACAACACTATTCACATCAACATTTCGAATAGCAAAGGGTGATGGAAGATCTTGTTTACTTGAGAAACAACACAAGTCACACAAATCAACAATCACAAATATATTACAGCTCCAAAACCCAGATGCACAGTCGCAAATCATTTGGAGGTTGCTATGATATGAACAAGCACATTTTTAAGAATTCACAACATTTTGATGTAATTTTAGGGTGAAATAAATAATATCTGCACCAAACAGTCGATTAAAACATTCATTTAATAGAGAAACAACACAAATCCCCGCATTGTTGACCTTATTATTGACGAAGGTATAAATACAAAATTCATCATACCCACATTAATTAATTAGTTGGATGAGCGAAGCGAAGACTTCAATTTCACTGACCCCCAAAAAATTTAGCTCGGGTGTTTTTTTTTTTTTTTTTGTCTGTTTGTTAACTCTCTACCAGGCAAACGGCATATCCGATCTTGATGAAAATTTAACAGGACCTTTGAAATCTCTGAACTTAGAGGTGTATTGTTTTTGGGTACAATCGAAGAAATATTTCTCATGAATATCGTACTTTTACGATTTTTTTCGATTTTTAGTGCGATATTTTCGTGACATTTGGGCCAATTCTGACCAAACGGGTGGGGCTACAACGTTCATATTATACATGGACATTAAGGTTATGGTGATGTAGTACCTTTTGAAAGAAAAAGTTGAAAAAGTAATCCATAGAAATAAAGCTTTTAATATAAGTTTTTTGATTTTTTGTGCGATATTTTCGTGCCATTTGGGCCAATTCTGACCAAACTGGTGGGGCTACAACGTTCATATTATACATGGACATTAAGGTTATGGTGATGTAGTACCTTTTAAAAGAAAAAGTTTAAATAGTTGGCCAGAATCTATAGAAATAAAGCTTTTAATATAAGTTTTTTACGGTAAATAATACCAAATGACAGGTAACAAAAGAAACTTGACAACAATCAGCTACAATGCGTAGGCAGCAAACCAAAGAACTTGCAAAAGTAAAGATATCCCATGCAAACTAAAAATTTTAAAAAGCTCATCCATCAACGCGGCGGGACTTTAGCGTTTTCCTAGTTTTGCCAAATTGTTACGTGAGACAAAAAGTGTTTTGGAAAAAGTTCCAAAATGACAACGTATGAGGTTTTTGTTGATTATCTCAGAACATTGGTTTTGTGACTTGTGTTGTTTCTCTTTTAACCGATTCAAACGGACATAATCACGAGAAGACCGTTCGATTTGGGTCGCTGCGCTCCCTGGTCTAAATATTGTGTTCGCTATGTTAAAATTAAACATGAGCTCACAATGAAGGGCTCCCTGACGCTTTTGTATAACATATATGGGGGAGTTATAAGAAGTGATGATTCGCAATTCGTAGAGTACAAATCATAAAACAAATCTTTCCGAAACGAATAATCGATCCCCATTGCAGAATAGTACTGATACTTTGACTGATAAGCATTTCTCGACTTTTTTCTTGTTTGATTAGTATATAATTAGCATTGTTCTACATCCTGGCAGATATGAACATTTGAAGTTGTCACAGGAAAATACGAAGGGTAAACGTCACGGTTTCCCGTGTAAAGGCCCTTGTGAATGAGTTGGGTCGGCAATGAAGATCGGTCCCTATCTAATCTGCCCTGCCTCCAATCCATCCTTTCCACCACATTCCCGTTTCCTCCTTTCTATTCCACATCATTTTATAGGGTATTTGTCGTAGTCCACCCCTTGCTCTCCTTACTCGAAGTAACAACCCTAAGATGATCAAACTTGATATTTATTTAGTTCAAAAATCGTCACGGTCAATTAAAATACTTAAACGTATTTAAAAAAGTACAAACTAAAATTAGCGGCTAAATTCATGAGTTTTCGTGCAAATTTGATTGTGATTTCGAACTTCACCCAGTCTTACACAATACTCCAGAATCGAGAAAAAGGTTCCTTTATTCTCACTTTATAAAAAAGTTTAAACGGATGCATGAAATTTCCATATCATTTTGCAAGTTAAGTTGACTATACTTACAAAGGCGAGAGCAACTAAAACCAGGATATATTGCACATTCTTCCCACTCATGATGATAAAGAAGTCCAGATACAACGACTTCTCAAGATAGTCGCATGCGTAATACTGATCAACAAGAGTGTCCTTCTGAATAACGGCTCGAAACACACGATGATAGAAATCACCCTTCCAATATGAATGGATCGCGTATGTTATTTCAAACATGGGAAGGAAATGGTCACGGTACGCACTTTAAATGTTTCACCTTTCTGATAATATATAACAACAAGGAATTAGATCATATAGACTATAGAGAATGATATCGCCCGGAAAAAGAAAACCTATACAAATCCTGTAAATTATTTATTTTGGGCATTTGGAATTTTTGATCCCCATCTTTCTTTATACACACATGAAAGAGTTTAAATAATTAACTATGAAACACAGCTGTATGAACTTGGATCACTGTTTTGATTATGATGGAATTTCCCCCCAAAATTTACCGGGGAGTATTTTTTGCCGTATGTGGTTTACAACTATTTAAAAAAATAAGACTCAAAAACATAATTTAAAATGTTTCGAATAGCGAAGTGGGCATAGAATTCAAAACTAAGACACCAATTTTACTATTTAAAAGTTTTATGTGCTCTGTACATATGAAGTGATATCAATTCTAAAAAGAAGTGTCGTTACCAAGGTTCGAACCTGGGCTTTACTTGCCGATCTTTACTAAGTGTGATGTCGACACACATACACAAAAATAATTGGAAAGTTAATTGAAAGCCTTCTTCTTATCTAATAAACGACATATAAATTATGCTTAATAATCTTCAAGGCAAAATATTATTTTAAAAGTTATTTTATTAGGCTATACACATTCCTTTAAACTAAAACTAATAAATACAAACATATGTTACATCAACAATCGATTTAACACATGACAACATTGTTTAAATATAAAGGACCAATGAGAGCTCGCTTCAATACCATTCTTGCAACAACAAAAACTAGACAGACTGACATCTAAAAACGTTTTTCATTCAGCTGTCACTGGATAGGCCTAGGCCTAAGAGATCTTGCTTCAGGTAGGCCCTTCATCCTAGAAATCTTCTCAACTTCTATTTCGACATTACTTGATCCTTATGAAGTAGTTAAGGTGTAGGCATCTAAAATACCACTTAAATTTGAACTACAACGCAATAATATGACCTAATAATTCAGCTGTCAAAATACTCCCAGTGCTCCAAAATCAGGCGGCCATTGCATGATAGCATTTTTAGTTTTTCTGCATTGGTTGTGCTGATTTGATCAAGTTACCATTTTGAAGGTCGTTCAAACCTGACTGGAGTTGAGTCTACTAGGAAAACGCCAAAGTCGTTGTTAGACGAGTGAGCAAGTCATGTGTTGAGAACCCGGTAACATTTCATTTCCTCCCCCTACCAAAGGCTGGATTCAGCATGGGTTTTTAATTCCTAGCCTATCAAAGGCTAGAGTGGCGCATTATGACCTTACAGATAACGCGCCCTTATAGGCCTACCAGCTAAACTCAAAACTTTATCATTTATACCTTATGTTCCCGGGTACTCAACACATGGCTCGCTTAGGCCTACTCGTCTCTTATAACGACTTAGGCGTTTTTGTTGTCTATAGTCGGCTAAGGCGCCAATATACCCAGAATGGGGGAGAGCCAGGTTCAAACAACGGTAGGGATAGATGTTTATTTCTGGATTATTTTATTATTTCTTAAAAATTAAAGAACGTGTTTTGAAATGCATATATAGACCTATAGGAAACATAGCCAGTACGAATTAGAGTAAATATTGAGGGGTTTCTCCAAGTGGAATTTTGGGTAACCTTGAGCGTGCAAGAGTCAATACACCTTGGTCAACGCCTGACATTCAAAAGATGATTCGTTTTTTTTCATGAACAAAAGTATTGTCATTTTTAAATTGAATCCTACACATTTTCAGACTATTTTACCATTCGGCCGTATGGCAACGAACAAACAAACAAACAAACAAACAAACAAACAAACAAACAAACAATCAAACAAACATACATACATTTACATTTCATACATTTCGTACAATATTTATTAAATATGATGATCTATAAAAACGCACAACACAGAAAAACGTGATAAACGCAGGTCTACTGCATCACTGGTATCCCACGCATTTAAACAATGGTAGACAGCTTATTATTATTATTATTATTATTATTATTATTATTATTATTATTATTATTATTATTATTATTATTATTATTATTATTATTATTTATTTGCCTTTGAATATGTACAAAACAAAGACAGGCAGCCAGAAGAGGGCTTGAAGCCCAAAACACATGTGGTGTCCGACTGCCTTACTACAACATACCAACATAAATAAAAATAACTAACAATACATACAATGAAATATTTACAAAATAATGCAATTGACACGCACGCGCACACACTCACACGCACATGCACACACACACACACACACACACACACACACACACACACACACACACACACACACACACACACACACACACACTCACACTCACACTCACACTCACACTCACACTCACACTCACACTCACACTCACACACACTCACACTCACACTTGCACAAAACAAGTTAATTTCAGTTGACACGTGGAGGAATATATGTTCGAATTTTGTTCAGGAATTGGTTTGATGATAATGTTTTAAGGGATGTTGGCCATCTGTTCCATTCATTGGCCGCTCTGTTGTAGAATGATTTCTGGTAAGCTGCAGTGCGTGCGAGGGGTGGCTGTAAGTAGGTTACTTGGCTACGATAACCTTACAAGAGTAAAACATAATATGAGACAACAATTGCATTGTAACATTTGTTTATTTTGATTCTCAGAGTAGTTATAGACATACAGCGTATTATAATTTGTGTTTACTGTTTTTGTAACTGTGAATGAATTACATTATTGAAATAGCTAAACAAGAGATAGAAAACTTGAATCATTTAAGCCGTAACGAAACATGTGGTAATCAATACAGCAAACAATACACAATATTAAATAAAATGCCAGTAACACAAAATTTATTTGGAATTTCAGGTAAAGTTTATTTATAACAACTTTAACAATATTTTTAAAAAAAATGTGTAATCGGTGGTAAAATACATTTTTTCTATCATTTGAATGAGTAGCTAGATCTAGCTGCTATGGTCATATACAGATGAAGAAGTTAGCCAAATCTATGACTACAAAACTGTTCCTGACTACAGGATTTGCAGGATCAATCAGTACAAATTCCAACAAAATCCTGAAGTTATTCATATTTGATATTGCTGTTAATATTTTGGCTATTATAATATTGCTTCAACTATTAGTTTAATAACCTCATAAATGATCTGACATTTTACCTGAAATAATTTTAACTGGCAATAGACGAATGGATTTTATTTTCAAAATAAGTGAGTAAAACGAAATTTTTTTCTTCAAATATTCTAAATTGTATGTTGTTACTTCTCGCAAATGTATTCATAATTATAGCCATTGCACGGAACGTCGTTCAGATGCTTGTCGACCCTGTATACAACTGCACAGTCTTCGTTATTCCCGGCATTGTCTGGCTGACCAGCCGGCCACCATAGTCCCGTATTTGCCACACTCATAGCCGCACCTGGAAAAGTTAACAGAAAAACAGAAAACATATTACTATTAGTATTCGTTAGTAACTAACAATGTAAATAATTATTATTAGTTGTATTCTATGGGTTGATGGATAAATTTACAAACGTTGTGCGTGTTAAAATTTTATTAGTATATCACTGTTTTTTTAGCATACATTTCGTTGTAATTGAATTTCAAGAATTGCAGGTAGTTATTGTGTTTAACACGCAAAAAGCTTGCACTCAAGTTTAGTAAGGTTCAAATATTTGTATAAATATGTTTGTCATGCAAATTCAATATTAATAACATTAAAACAAATATATTATTTAAAAGGGAAGTCTCAACGAATATACATTAAAACATGAATAAGTTATCCCAAAAAATTGTTATTTTATGATGCCATGGAGAATCCTATGATTTATGCCTATTTTGTTTTTTCTTGCAAACATTGTTTTAACAAATTAACAATGCCAGCAAAACAGTAATTTTATTCATCAAATCAACTAATTGAACTTCTTCTTTAGTAAATTCAACTGTATGTATAATATTGTATAATCGATCGCTATTCAATACATACCTAGGGAAACGCCAATGTCGTTGTTAAACGAGTGAGTGAGCCATTTGTTGAGAACCCGGTATCATTCCCCATACTAGGCTATATCCAGGCTTTTTTTTTTTAAAATAATACTTTATTGACATATTGGTTAAATATAGATACAAGCAGTTAATAAATAAATATAGAAATTCCTGAGTAGTTAATTCACATACTCTTAACTTTCAAATAATATAGTAAAGAAGGATGTTATGTAGGTTGAGTTGGGCAGTGTGGTACATCGGGGAAAAAATAGAAACAAAAAAACCCACTTATTCTTGCACTCAAAACACAGCAAGACACTGTGAAAAACATAAGAAAAAAAAAACAAAAAACAAATAGCACTGAGATAAAAAATGTTTCATAGAGAACTTCACAATTTTTTTTTTTTTTATAATAAAATGTCTTTGGGGAGTTTATGTTTATATCTATATGGTAGAGTAAGGTAACTGTATTGACCAAGGTTTGAAATTAGAGTATTTGAGCTATTGTTATAACAAGCACTATAAAAGTTTATGGTTAGGTTAAAAACAAAGTCGAAGATGGTTGGCAAATGGAATAACTCATGGATAACTGAAATGGGTGTGTACTTTGGAATGTTTCCTACCATTCTCAGGCATTTATTTTGGACAATTTGAAGTTTTTTAAAGTTTGACGTACACGTGGAACTCCATACGGGGGCGGCATATGTGAAGATCGGTCGGATAACCATGGTGTAGAGAAGCTGTTTGTTTGTTTTGCTTAACTTGCTGGTTTTATTCAGAAGCGGGTAGAGGCTTGACATGGAGGCGTAGGCTTGGTTTATTTTGCTGTTTATATGGTGAGTAAATGTTAACTTCGAGTCAGAAAGACTCCGAGATATTTTATGAAACTAGACCACTCGATGGGATTGCCATTAACTGTTACTTCCGGTTTGGGGTACGGTCTTCGTTTCGTGAAGAAAATTGCTGATGTCTTGGCTTCATTGACTTTAATTTTCCATTTGTGAAAATATCTCCGTAGGGCGTTCAGGGCTCTTTGAAGTCGCCTCTGGATCGTGCCAGGGCGATACGAGGAGGAGAATATGGCTGTGTCGTCTGCAAACATGCTGATGAAAACGTGCAAAAAATGCGGAATATCATTTACGTACAAGGAAAAAGGGTAGGGCCAAGGAGAGAACCTTGTGGTACTCCAGCCGCAAT
Source organism: Sweltsa coloradensis (assembly GCA_024449915.1). Taxonomy (NCBI): domain Eukaryota; kingdom Metazoa; phylum Arthropoda; class Insecta; order Plecoptera; family Chloroperlidae; genus Sweltsa; species Sweltsa coloradensis. The sequence goes on along the minus strand of JAMZAV010002267.1, from coordinate 87,151 downwards.
GCTACGACGGGTCGAAGTTTTATCTTTGATTGATACGAAGAATTTTCTATTGGATAAGTATGATTTAATAATAAGGATGAGGTATTTTGGAAAATTGTATGATATCATTTTGAATAAAAGTCCATTATGCCACACTGTGTCGAATGCTTTTTCGATGTCTAGAGTTAGCATGCCAGTGTGTTGGTTTGAGTTGAAGCGGTGCGAAATATGTTCAGTGAGTCGTATTAGTTGTGCAGTAGTTGAATGATGCCTGCGGAAGCCGAATTGTTCTTGGATTAGTATGTTGTTTTCCATTATATGCTTGTTCAAGCGGATGAGAATGATTTTTTCTATTATTTTGCTGATATTTGACAGAAGACTAATAGGCCGATAGCTAGTAACATTACCTTGGTATTTTCCGGTTTTGGAAAGGCTAGTACTTTGGCTGTTTTCCAGACCTGGGGAAAGTGTGATGTCATGAGGATATGGTTGATAAATATTGTCATGGCGATAATACATTTTTTGGATAGATTTTTTAGCACTAAATTAGGAATTTGGTCTTCACCCGGAGATTTCTTATTTTTGCGCTGTCTAATAATTTGCACTACTTCCCTCGGGGTAGTGAGTTTGCAGTCTGCTGGTTGAGGTAGGGGGCTTTGTAGATAGGTGTTTATAGTTTTATTTACTTTTGTTTCATGGTAACGACTACTCAAATGATCGTTTTGCATATGAATGCGCTCAAAGTTGTCCGCGAGGGTATTTGCTTTGTCGTTGTCCGTATAAGCGGGCCCATTTGGAGTGTCCAGAGGCGGTATGGCGGAGGACTTTCGTTTAAAATATTTAGACGTTCGCCATAAAGAACAAGTGTCTGTGGGGCGTAGTGTACGCAAAAATGAATTCCACTGCTCATTTCTCCACTTGTTGATTTCTAGCTTGATGTGAGTTGTTAATATGCGTAGACTGTGTAGAGTTGCATGGTCTCGTTGTTTCTGCCATTGGTGTCTAATTCTATTTCGAAGTTTGATTTTTGCTTTGATCATTAGTGGAAGTTCTCTGCGTACTAAATTCTGTTGGCTTAGAGGTACTGCTACGTCAGCTGCTCGATTAATTGATTGGCCTAGTAGTTCAGCGAAGTTGTCAATGTCCTGTGGCCCCTGAAGTACAGGGGCAATTGGGATGTGTTTATCTAGTTCTTCGCGAAAGGCCTTCCAGTTTGCTTGTCTATAATTCCTTATCATTTTAGGTGCTAGGTGAGATATGTTTTCGTTCAGAGAAAAGATAACGGGGTTGTGGTCTGATGGCAGAACGGCTAGTGACTTGAACTCTGATACATTGGATATGTTTTTCAGTAAGGCAATGTCAAGCACACTAGGTTTTGCGTTTGGCCTTGCTGGGTAATAAGTAGGTTCTGCTGGAGCAGCGATTTCATAATTATTATCTAATGCATGTTGGAGGAGAGTAATACCGCTCCTATTATTAGTGGGACAATTCCAGCTAATATGCTTGGCGTTTAGGTCGCCCATTACGAGTACCTTATTATTGGTGTGAAGTAAACAGCTAATATCTTGTAGGTCGAGTTGGCCTTGAGGCGGGTTATATGTTGATACTAGCGTCATCTTGTGATTGTTACTGTAGATTTCGACTGCCACTGCTTCGAGTTTACGTAATGTTGGAATCACTACACTATTATGTTCCAGTTTGTTGTTCACTGCAATAGCAACCCCTCCCCCCGCTCGGTCTCGATCTTTTCTGTAAACTGTAAAGCCTGTTATCTTGAGCGTATGGCGTGTGCTAAGCTTAGTTTCCGTGAGGCCTATTATATCGAGCTTGTTTTCAGCAGCTAGGAGTTCAAGTTCACTAATTTTTTCCTTAGAAATTATAGAATTGCAGTTCCAGTAAAGTAAGTTTAAAGGTCTAGCTGCCATCTTGTATAAAAAGTTCCATAAGCCCTTCTAGCAAGGCAGCCACTTTTGAAATTGTGTCGTTCGATTGATTTATCTTAGTTATTGTTGTTATTAGTACAGTTTTGATGTTTTTTGAAGTTAATGCTGTTTAGAAGGTTTTTAGCTTCGCTAAGAATACTAGATATATCACCTGTAGGTTGCTCGTCTTGAGGTTGGGTGGCCGTTACGGGTGTCCTCGGCCACGTGTTCCGATGGGATGTCTCGCCTGATGACTTCGGTAGTGAAGGGTAGTCTCGTGCACTTAGGTTTGGGGGATTTGTGGTTTGGCTGGGTTGTCGGCGGCCGCGGTTGAGTTTGATATCTAGTTGTCTAGCATATACTTCACACTTCCGAAAGCTGGCCGGGTGTGCACCGTGACAGTTGGTACATTCTGGCGCGGTGTCTAAGCTCTTTTTACAGATTTTCGTGGGGTGTTGCCCTGCACATTTCACACATTTAGGAATCTTATTGCAATTTTTTGCAATATGTCCAAACGATTGACAATTATAGCATTGTGTTACGCCAGTAAAGTTTTTGAATTTTTCCCATTTGATTGAGCAATAACACACTTTTGTTTCTTTAAAGACGTCTTGTGGAGATGTTCCTTTTTCAAAGGTTACTATATACATCGGGTACCGGCGCCCTGTGCTATTTGAGTCAGTCGGTTTCTTGTACATTTGAGTAACCTTCAAGGGGCGTAGATTAAGTCGTTTGAGGTCATCTTGTATTTCATCGGTTGTAAGATTAGGAGGGATATTTTTTAATACCAGTCTTAGCTCCCTGTCTTGTTCTGGGGTGTACGTATGGAATTCTAGCTTGTTTTTATTCAAGTTTGAGATAATTTGGTCATAGTCACTTCTATTTTTGGGTTTGATGATGACCCGGTCACCTTTGTATTTAAGATCGAAATCTTCTTTAAGCATGGATCTTAGAGTACTAAAGGATTTAGTGTGCTCGTCTACGAAATGGTAGAGTGGGTTTTTCTCGTCTTGGATGGGATGAGTCTGCGACGCTGCCGTCGTCATCACCTTCGTCGGACTCTGAGAGTGCGTCGAATCTGTTGCTTGTTGGTACGTTGGCTTGGAGTTGATGATCAAGTTGATGATCAAGTTCCATTCCATCGTCGGTGGTGGTTTCTTTTTTCCTTTTCTTTCTCTTTGTTCGGTTTTCGACGTCTTCTGGAGATTTAACCTTGCTTGATGAAGCCATATTAAATTGTTGTGTACTCACTCCTTTGAGATACATTATTGTTTGAAAAACCAGTTCATCCAAAAACCTAGCATTTGTAAGATATTTAAATCTTCTAGGTATAACACACGATCACTACGAACTATGTCGCGACACACGATAATAGCACTTACTGTAGGCTCTTATCTATAGCACGGAGGATACGTCCGTATAGCTCGCCTGCTCGAACTAGACTGATATCCAGCCTTAGGTATAGAGGAGGAAAGGGGATGTTCCCGGGTACTCAATACTTGGTTCACTCACTCGTTTAACGATTTTGGCGTTTCTCAAGTAGTTTAAATTGAACATTCAAAATGCCAATCGTGCTCGAAACGTATTTGCTTGAAACATTAACAAATTTCCAAAATAAGAACAAAATTACCTCATTTTTATTTCTCATTTAACACCACTCAAAAATAATATGTGGGTGTAAAAATATAAAAAAAAGTTCGAACTAACGGGAACCGAACCCCAACCCTCCGTGCGGTAGGCTAAATGCTTACCTCTTGGCCTTGCCAGCCACATAGATATCGTCCCGCTAGCTGCTACTAAACAAATGCTATCAATATGGCTTAAATCGCAATGGATCTAGCAGGTTTTCTTAACAGTTCTCAGTAAACTCGTACTGGATGTCTGTTTAAAATTTCAGCGCAATCTGTTTAGCGGTTCGGCTGATTTTCGACGTACCGACAGACAGACACACAGAATCAAAGAATGAGGTCCGTTTTAGTGAATGGAGACACTCATTCGCTCCGCTCCCTCGTTTAATACATCTTCATTTTGTCTATGCAGGCAACGCTGTTGCCTCACGACACAGAATAACACTCAATCAACACTCAACATCCAAAATATAACCAACTTATTAAGTTTAGATTGGAGAAGGGTTGACAGGTTGGGAAAGCATAAAGAACATAAAGACCAGCCTGAAAGGCTGAGGGCGTTGGTTTCTAAAAATGCAAATGGACCATCTCAGAAAACATTACAATCTCATCCGTTAAACTACCTTGTAATACAAACATTTCTCCTGATAGTTTGAATAAAAATGGAATTATCCCCCTTGTTTTAATCAAAGCATTGTTACATTTACCTCTGCTAGTTTTCCAAGCTCCTTCTTGCTGAATATCATTGTAACCAAGCAATACCCATCCCATGGTAATCCCTTTGCTGGTTGCGTATGTCCACACAGCGTCGGTTTCAGCAACTGTTTCTAGGATAACAAGGTGGGCCCCTTCGGACACACACCTCGCCTCCGCCTTGACGTAATCTGTAGTAGCGGTGTATGCTTTGTACTGGCCGAATCCAACAACAGTATCATAAATCACTTGGGGAAGAAAAGGGGAAATATTAGAACGAATTAAATTAATACACATCCAAGATTAATGACGTATCATATTAATGCACTAAGACTATTCGAGATGATGAGTGATGATAGACGAAGTTGTGGGGTGAATAGAAGGGAGGAGGGGAAACCCGGTACCGGCACGTAGTCTACTCCTTTCGAGAGGAGAACAAAGCCGTTACACTAACTCTCGAATTCTCCATCTGCTCTAACCAGCGGTATACGAGTGATTCAGAGAAACCGTTCACCCACTCTTCCCCTGGCCACGCCCGAGGTTGCTTAACTTAGGTGTTCGAGTGCGAACTGGCTAAGTGATCGCGGATAAACCGCTGGCTAAGTTCAGAGAAGTTAATGTAAGTGAATGGATAATCATGTATTGTCAAAGAATATCCACAATGAGTGGAATACATGTAATGAGTCTGTTTTTGTCAAGGACATTGTGATGTTGCTACACATTTCCTTGTAACAGATTTAAGACTGTTGGATGAGATCGAACAAGCAACCCAAGCTTTGACGCAGATTGTGCAAGTATAGTCGGGATCACATGGAAGCACTATCGTTTGTCCTATCGGGTAGTGGTTTGCACAAAAATATAAAATAAGAATGTGTCATTGCGCGATCCAAGCACATTCTCCAAATAGTGCTTATATTTTTCAGTACCGGTAACGGACAATAAATATGCCAAAAAACGGGTAATTTCAAAGAAGTTTTCAAGTTTGTGTAGCCGACCATTATTTAAAACCGTTAAATGTGCTCTATTCACGAATTGCGCTCATCCTTTATAAACACAGTTTTAAAAAAAAATGGAGGTGGAAATTGGGAGCTCGAAAATGAATCTAGAATGTACGTAAAATTAGATGAATTTACTGATCAAGTGAATTTTTAAATGGACATTTAACATTGCAAAAAACTGGCCCAAGCTCATACAACCGTCTTTAAGAAAGACGCTCTGTATAGCTTCCATACACAAACTTTTTTCATGACCATTGCAAAATTCCTTCTTTGTTAAACGTTTAGCTGAATAAGCGTGTTTAAAATTAAGGCTGTGTTCACCAAAAACCAAAATCCAAAATATGCATAAAACAGTAGTAATAGAGTATGATCATTAATCACAGCCTTTTGAAAAGATCAAAATTGATTTTTTGATTTTTTTTGGTCAATGCATTTTTCCTCTATTGCTACTTTTTTGATCAATTTTTGGTGCTAAGTTTTTCCAAAAGTATACCATTTGGATGGCTGATATTTTTATTGTAGCTTACACTCATCTTTGACTATAGAATGTGGTATTTTGAAATCTATAGCTTTCGTATCTTAAGAGTTTCAATTTTCTTCTTTTAACGGTACAAATACCACAAAAGTACAGGAAAATATAATACACTGTACAATGAAAGGTATTGAAGATACACATTTCAAAATAACACATTCTATAGTCAAGCATGAGTGTAAGCTACAATAAAAATATCAGCCATCCAAATGGTATACTTTTGTAAAAACAAAGCCAAAAAAAATAGTTTAAAACAAGTAGCAATAGAGGAAAAATGAATCGACCAAAAAAATCAAAAAAATATTTTTTGGTCTTTTAAAAGACTGTGATTGATGATCATACTCAACTACTGTTCAATGCATTTTTTGGATTTGGTTTTTGGTGAACACACAGCCTTAAGGTTGATTGAAAGGGCCGATTATAGACCCAACAAAATCATTCAGTAGAGCTATGGCCCAACTTGTTCTCCATATACATACATATGACGCAGATTAGAGTTCTACAATAACACATTACTTACCAGGAGGAAGAGTTGTTGTCGTTGGTGTAGTTGTAGTAGTTGTAGTTGGGGTAGTTGTAGTAGTTGTAGTTGGGGTAGTTGTGGTTGGAGTATTAGTTGTAGTAGTTGGGGTAGTTGTAGTGGATAGAGCAGTGGTAGCGTTAGAAGTGGTTGTTGTAATTGCACTGGCAGTGGTGGTAGGTGTAGTGGTAGTGATTGTAGCAGTGGTAGGTGTAGTGGTAGTTATTGGAGTAGTGGTTGGAGTAGTTATAGCGGCTAGTGTAGCAGCAGTAGTGGCAGTAGCCAAGGTAACTGGAGCCACAGTGGACGTTGTGGTCGTGGTTGGGTCAGTTGATTCTTGTGCAGTTGAGTCAGCTTCGGTTTCAGCTGCCATTTTTTTCGCTTCTTCTCCTGAGTTCTTCGATTCAGTTTTCTTTTCAGTTGTAGTTTCAGGAGTTGTCGTGTCAGTTGAAGTTGTCGCTTCCGTTGTTGTTGTGGTTGTTGTAGTTGTGGTGGTAGTTGTAGTCGCTGTAAATTGCAAATAATGTCTGTATAATAACGCGAACGAAACAGTATGTATCCATAAGCCAAAACATATTAACAATGTTACAACAATGTGAGCCGTATCAAAAAAAACTTGTATAAAATATAAATGAATGAGATAAATAAACGGTTAAATAATATATTATATTATTTGTAAATTGATTCCAACTTTAAAAAAAAATCATTAAGTCTTAGGTCATAACCCTAACTTACTAAAAAATATTTTAAATCTTCATTCATTCTCTTTGTATTATTTACTCATCACCACCCAAACACATATCTTTTTTTTAATGGTTTTCCTTTGAGGCCAGTCACTTTATTCTTCATTTGTAATTCCACGACCAACACGATGCGGCCATAGAAACCTTGCACTTCATTCCCACTCGCGCTTTATTTTCAGTTTTTTACCTTTGAGGAGAATATCAAAAGAACCATAAACCTACTTGCTACTGCACATGTGATGGGCGGCTTGCTCCACTTTTTAGGCTGAGAGCAGACTGATCCCTTATGCTTGTCCTTGGTGGAGAAGCCAGGCGCACACTTGAAGGTAGCCTTGGTACCCTTTGGGTACTTTCTTGGTGCAATCCACTGTTTCAACCACCTTCTTCACGGTATTAGAGCAGGTGGTAACAGCGTTAGGTATTTCTAGTGGGCCACACCCCGACATCATTGCCTTCGCTTTCTGCACATACATGTAAAAAAAATATGAATTTTAATTAGTGTAAGCGTAAAACTTACTTTTTCGTAAAATGTTTGATGTAGGATACACAATTAACCCATTGTAGTCTAATTTATTTAAAAACTTCATGTTCTTAGGGTAAAATATGACATTGTAATTTTTTTCTGTTTATTTTAATACAATTTTTTTTTCGGGGCAATACTTAAATGATTTTGGCAAATTTTGAATTTGACGTAGTCCATTAATTTAAAATAAAACAATGTGGTTGGAAAGGTGTTTTTTTCTGAATTTTCGTATGCGTTACATTTTTGTGGTTTAAAAATTAAGTAAACTTGCCATTTATTAAAATACTGAGATTTTCAAAATTACTCTATTTTGTACCTACCCACTCTTTTGTATTTTGGATCATAAATAAAATTCATACTAGCCATGTTATTCGAAAGATTAAAAAAACATATTTTGAACAACTTTAAAAAATGGAGCGATTTTGTTATAATTTTGAATTTTTGAATTTTTTTGCACCCCTTAAAAGTAATCACGAAAAGTGGACGGTTAGGACTCGTCTAAGTTCTCCAATTGGTTAATCTACACCCATTGTGACCAATATTTAATGACTATAACTATTTAATAAGGGTGTTTTGGTAATAAGAAGCTTCTATTTATCCCAAAAGACTAATATATTACTAGCAAAAACTACAGACAGTCTTGGTTCAAGCATTCAGCGCGAGACTCTGATTTGGGAGGCCCCGGATTAAATCCCGTCGAAACTCATAAATCTCGATACTTATATTGCCGGATTCTAACTGAATACTATAGAAGCTAAATAAAAAATAGCTAGATGAATATTCATAAGTTTGTTTTTTATAATCATTGTTATTCGAGTAGTTTATTATTTGTGTATAATACAAATACTCAAAATGTGTATTTGAATCAACGACAGTTCCGTATTGATAAAGGTTATCCAAGGGTAGTATTGTAAGCTTCATTTCTTAACAACACAACTGACAAAAATTTTGAATTTTCAAACACGATAAGGATACCTCCCAAATAAGAGTATTTCTCATTTCGTATTTTTCTAAATTGTAAGGTTTTGTATCCAGAGGATCTCGCAAATTAATATGTGACATTTGTTCAAATACTTTACCGCCAGCCTTTCTTTTAGAGATATCGATGCAGATTGTTGAAGCATTCCCAGCATTCCATCTCCATGGCCACCACCAGCAGTTTCACCTACAAACTAAAAAGAAAATACAAATATTTAATTTAAAAAGTATTCAGTCTACCCACTCAAGTCAGATAAATGATTTTCAGTGGGGGACAAGCAGGAATCGAACCCTGGACGTTCTGTTTGGAAGCAGAGCTTCTAACTTCAAGACCAACGAACCACGCGATATTGCTATCACCAACCAAGAATTGGAATAAAATACCATTGGACCAGTGAGAAAACAAAGACTCACATTTGGCAATAAGGCAATAGTGGGTTTTATAACATGGTCAATATTAATTAATTTTAATCGGATTGTTAATAGAAACTGAATCATTGTTTGTCTAGGCTAGGTAAACAATGGTTTGGTTCAAAATACAAATATGTATTTAGTTTCTGGAGACATGCTCGAGAAGATGTGTCCCGGCCGGGAATCGAACCTAGGTCTGCCGCCTTTAGCAAGCGAAACTGTACAGGAGCTATTTCACTGGGTACACATTTCCTTCATTGCTACATGATTACACGTGTGTGATTTTATATACAAGATGACTCAAGTAGTAGATTGTTATATGCAATCATTTACTTAAAACGTCTGCTGTGAGGAGATCTCATATTATATTGCAACTTTATAGAAAGCGGAGACCTAAAGGTATGGTTACGAGTCAGTTTTTGTATTTTGTTCTTTTTACCTAGGGTCCTGTCTTGAACAAAATTTTGTTAGTATTTAATTTAAGTACTTTTTTCTTCTGATGAAAGCCTTCACAGTTTGGACGGGAATGTCAAAAGTTAATAAATAATCGACGCGACGAAATAACTCGACCAAATAATGGAAATGTAGTAAGACTGTGCGGGTAATGTGTTTTACAGTCGGGGCGAGTCGGGTAGGCAAAGATGGCCTTTATAACACTGCATGTAAAAATGGATATTGAATTTTACTTATGACGAATATTACATTATGATTTTTTTCAAATTCATTTTCTATTGTCTGCATTTTGAATTAATTACATTTTGTATTACGCTACAACCAAACAATTATTGTCTGGACCGGCACCTCCACCAATGAAGTACGTAAATCCTGGACCGGCACCTCCACCATCCCTCCAAAATATATTTGTTATTACCCGAAATTGGGTGCCTATTTTTACTATCGGGTTGGCCCCCAAATACTGAGCCCGACCCGAAATTTCAGGTACCCTTACACCACTTAAATGTAGTTATAAAAGATAGTGACATTTCGAATGTTATTAAGATAACATAAAACTGGGAGTTGAACAAATGGAAACACAACAATCCAAAAGAGATCAATTTTAAACAAACATTAAAAAGTTATAACATTTAAAAAATATATTAAACAAAATGATAATAACAAAATAATAGACCGAACGGAATCTCACCTTGTTGCTATTGTAATACTGATTATCTGTCAGGTAAGCAATGATTAATATGTCCAAGTCACTTGTTTACATAAACTATTATGGCACTTTGATTAATTAAGGTCCAGTTTAAAAGTTAAAAAAATGCCAGAAGTGAATTTGACCCAGGAAACTCCTGCATTAAAGGAGCGGGGCTTTATTAATTACATGACCAAAGATTTCCACAGAATTTTGAAAGTTTATCTGACAAAATTAATCTTATACTTACATAAGCGAGAGCTAAGAAAGCCAGGATACAATGTACATCCTTCCCGTTCATGATGATAGCTGAGTCTGCACACAGTCTCTTCTGGAAAGATGGCAGGATCTGTACCAATGATCGCGAAGAAGACTATCGTATTTAGAACCGAAAAACACTATATGTTGGGGAGGACTCAGTCAGATAATATCTAAATTAGTGTTATATTATTCGTGTTGTCGGAAATATGTGAAGGACAGTGCCATGGTGCGTATGACCATTGACCATGGTTGTTACCTTCGTTGATATGAAAACAAAAAGAAATATGAGATGGTTGAAAATGATATTTTTACAGTAACGCCCAAAAACAATAACACAAAAATCCCGAATAAAGTTCCTGGTATATTAAATTCGTGACACAGTCTTATCTTCTGTTTTATCACATGGAAGAGTTATTGACACCAAATGTCAAAAATATAATAATATCTTTTCGGATAGCGTTATCAGAGAGTTTCCTCATATTTTCCATGAGGTCGTTTTTTACTGATGTGGTTACGCATTGTTTGAAAACTGAAAATTTCAACAACAAAAAAACATCATGACGAAATTACGCCCCAGCAATCTCAATATATTAATATGGTACAAAAAATGATTTATTTTTGAAATTTTATGAAATTTACAAAACCTCAAAATTTTTAAACCTTGATCATAACAATACAAAATTATCGTTGTTTTAACCAACGACAGAAATACATTTTTCGATAAATAAATTCAGTGTCTAACTTTGAAAACGTAATCTTCAGTGTTCAAAGTACATTATTTTCAAGGAACGCTCCCATCAAAATACGTTTCCAGTGTTTTAAAATTTACAAAATTTATTTATTGAATTGACCATAAGATCTTTAACCAGCGGAAATACAATATAACACATGGACAATGTATGTATGAGAGCACTTTTTTTAACTTAAGTATCACGAATACCGGTACCAAAATTGTTGTCAATAATAATAAAAATATGTTGCTCAGAAATATTATATGTAGAATGGTGTATCAAAGGGACACTATTAGGGCTTGTAATGTATGTTTGTAAATTTATTATATATTGATATTATTCTTGTTGAAGAGTGTTGGGGGCGTGGGGTACAAAATACTAGTCACAAGTTCAAAGAGCATTTTCTTCAATTCAAATATTACAATTTAATAACAATCAAATTATGATATTAAATCGGTATGAGTATAGTTGCAAAGACAATGGTTAACAACATTGATGGAGTGTTAATGAAAGGTTTTGAACTTTTATGAAGAAGAAATAAATACTAGAATGAGGGCAAGGACAGAATGGAAGGCCTGCACGTAATTTGATAAAATATCTAACAACGTGCCTTTTTAACAGGGATTTGGTATCTTCCTTGATAGATCAATATGGGCAATTGGTAACAATGCATTTTGTAATGTTTAACATCTTCTGCATGGATTTACCCGTAGTTATCACCGTATGTTTTGATCAACTTTTTAAAACTTTTTCCAGTTATTACTATTTTAAATCAAGATACATTCACAAAATGTGCAATACCTCGAAAAAGCATTCGCATAATATAACAAGTGCAATATAAGAAGACGCAACTTAACAAAACATACTTTGTCTTAGGGAAAGAATTACTTAAAATCTATGACAAGCCAATGGAATACAGAAATGATTCTGTTAATATTTCTTCAAAGGCGCAGTTTTGTTGATTTACATAAATTGAAAAGATATCGTCTAGAAGTAAAACTGCACTTATCGTATTTCTAGCGTTATCATGTAAAGCATATGTTTATCAAGTTTTAAAAGGCTGCTCTTTTCACAATAAAGAGATTGGTATTGTAGGGATTTATGATAGAGTAAAATGGTGTTGATAATAATTGTATTCCGTTGTACAGAGATAAAATTGATAATAACAAAAACAATATAATGCAATTCAATTTGAGCAGTAAGCACAGTAATAAAGTCTTCTACTTAATCTACCCAGTGTTAAGTATATTGGGATATAAAAATTATTTTAGAATATTTTGTCTCACGTGATGGATATTAAATTTCTGCCTCGCTTAGCAAGAATCATATAATCAGGATGTGGTATTGCGTGACAGAATTAACTTTTTTATTATTTTAGGGAAAACATGGTGTTCATGCTATACAATTCCTCTGCTAGGCAATGAACAGGAAACGTGTTTCAATGGTTGGCTGTATCTGGTATCGGAAGGGCATCGGACTTACTTTGTTTTGGGAATACGTCACAGATAACGAATCATCAACTAATGTCCTTCATAAAATATGGAACGTGGCTTATACGCGTAACTTAAAAAAAAAGTAAAATGACGTGACAATGTAGTAGAATCAAATTTGATTTTTGTTTTCAGTTTAATGTAGTAAAACACTCACTTAATGGTATTATTGATTGGTCAAAACAAATAACAAAGAATTAAAAACCAAGACTCTTTACCAGGAGGATGTAAAAAACACAAACACACGAACAATAACCACGGTCAGAAATAAAAACACTTACCAAAAGTGCGTAAATTTTCGGAAGCTCTGCTTCCTTCCTCAGACGCGAGGGACACTTTTGGTAAGTGTTTTTATTTCTGACCGTGGTTATTGTTCGTGTGTTTTTGTTTTTAGCAACAAACATTTACGATTTTTAATATTATTATTAATATCAAAATCATTTTTATCTTTGAACTTTTGATGAATTGGGGGAAAATCACAAACAACATGAAAACAAATAAATTTGAATCATGGACGTAAAGTTTTTCAGCTATATTATTCTAGAGTTGCAATTTATCTCATCACTTGTAGAGCATATTTGATCTTAAATAGTTAATTTATTTGTTTACAAATTTATTTTAAAAGTAAATATCCTTAAGTAAGAAAATTGAGCTATTTGTTATCAATATTTCTCATTTTTGTAATGTTTCAATATAATTTGTGGTCACGTTGCAACAGGTCAATTGATCCTTAGCCTGTAGTTTCACCAATATAATAAAAATATCCAATTTAAATGTTATCAACATTGTTGGCTTAATATTACATTTTGTGTAATATTACTATTTTAAACCTTTTTTAATTACAGTTAATTATTTTGTCTGCATTTTCTATTTTTCAGTTTACAGTTTTATTAAGTTGTCCTTCTTTGTAAATCAGTTTTTATAACTAAATAGGATACATGCTAAAAAAATAAAGTTATAAATGCAGATGTTAATTATAATATAAATTATAAATTATAAAAAAAAAATTGAAATATATTATATATAATGATTAGGTGTTCGAATTACCTGCAAACCACAGATAATATGCACAGGTTAATGCTTCTTATATCTGTTATGACGCATTAAAGCATTTCATTAACTAATTATTAAGAACAGACGTTATGCAAGTTATACATTGTAACTATTACAATAATACAAATTCAATTATATTACAGTAACACCAACAATAAAGACAAATAAAAATTATGCTCTGAGAGTCTCACACATGTTGTAAAATCATCATATCATTCATCTATCAATCATCATTCTACACCCTTTTTTATATTTGATACATTCATTAAATGCATATGAGTATTTTTTTTATTTGTTACCAAATTGTTGTGTTCACTTGATAATGTACGCAGATGACATCGCACTATACACGGAAAACCTCGCTCAGCTTCAATACACTTTACTAAAACTCAAAACATGGTGTGAAAGCAACCATTTAGTAGTAAATGTCATCAAAACAAAAGTTGTTAAGTTCAGAAAAGGGGGGAAGTTAGCCAAAAGCGATGTGCTTTTCTATGGTACTGACAAAGTCGAGTTTGTATCTTCTTTTAAATATCTGGGTATCTTACTACTTATAAAGGTACTTCTTTTTCTCCCACATCAAAGCAAGATGTTCCTCTGCCATAAAAGCCATGCACCTTATCCCCAAATTATACTCACTCTCAAACTCTTGTGCTATGAAACTCTTCCACCTTAAAATTTCCCCGATTGCTTCCTACGGCATCGAAATCATATGGCCCTACCTCTCCCAAGCCAATCTCACACAATTAGAATCGGTTAAGACCTATATATGAAAAAGATCCTTTCTCTATGTAAATTTACTCGTTCGCGCTTGGTATATGAGATGGTAGATGAATCATTGTTTGTTGCTGACCTACAGTTCAAATTTAACCTAAGCCAATCAGACGCCTTTCGTACTGTCGTTCATAACTGCATGACAAAACGCTTTGAAATTAGACCTGAATTCTTTGCTATGGATCTGTTCAAAAATGATGATTGGAAAAAACCTCTTGCCAAAAACAGGCATGTGCTAACCCGTGTAGCAGCTCACGATTTCACCATTTGTTTTGCCTAGATAGAAAGTTCCATTCATCATATACAGACTGCAAATGCTCCCACTGTTCTAGGGATTGCGACCTGTATCATGTTTGTATAGTCCATCTAGGACTCATTCCATTACTGATCTTGCCACAAAGGGTCTTGTCTAGAATCAGGTACAAAAAGTAAAATATAGTCTGAAATGTTTAATTTATTAAATTTTGTTGTTTTTATTCTGTTGTAAACTTGTAATTTTATTAATTATTTATCCTGTCATTGTCATAGCTGAAATGTAAATTGTAACTATTTGTGTAATTTGTATTGGTGTAATGTTGCCTATGTTACGCCATAGTTGGTGTTGTACTCTCTGGAGTTTAATAAAAGTTTTAAAAAAAATTGTTGTGTTTAAATGCATTGTTGTTGTAATGCTACTATTTGAAATATTTACGAAAATGTAGTTTATTGTTGTTTCTGCATCTATGTAATTAGATTTATTTAGTTGTCCTCCTTTGTAAATCAGTTTTTATAACTGAATAGGATAGACGTTAAATAAATAAATAAAAATAAAAATAAAAATTCTTGCTTCACAATTCTTAACCATTATCTCCTTAATTAAAGTACACCATTTAAATTTTTAACATTCAAAATCAAGGCTTAGCATTATTTTACGAACACGTCTACGAAGTGGTAGCTAGTCCGATACTCTGATTCGGGAGGTCACGGGTTCGAATCCATCCACCGGCTAACCTGACTTGATATTTGGCAAACCTCATAATTGTTTGGGTGGGACCGTCTAATAAATCAGTTTTTTTCTTTTCATTCTTTTAAATGATTTTTTTTCCTTTTCTCCACCGCCCCCTTTTTTTGGTTTATTAATGAATTGCATTCAATATCCTTTTTTAATTTGTTTGTTTTAATACATTGTTGTTGTGGCATTTCAAATATTTATGAACTGTAGTTCATTGTTGTGTCTGCATCTTTGTAAGTAGATTTATTTAGTTGTCATCATTTGTAAATCAGTTTTTAACTGATTATGATAGACGTTATTTTTTTTTTTATTGATAAATCAATAAATAAACAAATAAAAATAAAAATAAAAAAAATAAAAAAATGAATGAATACATAAATAAACGATTGAATGAATAAATAAAACATAAATACATAAATAAATGAACAAATAAATTAATACATTAATTAAGGTTTTACCGAGGTTTTCTTCGGTCAAAAAAGCGAATGTTGGGATGAGAAGGGAATGGGGGTCTAGTTTACATCCCTTATAGATTTCCTTCACAATTACCCTAACACCGCAATTACCGAGTTAGTGAGCAAAACAGAGTCAAACCTAGTAAATCTGATGTGTACATTATACCAGCAAACTCTATGAATAAGTAGTTGTCAATAATAAGACTTGGTTGATTTTAAAAATTGTTTTGGTTGAGATATAAATTACGGAGCAAACATGCCCATGGGTTCTATCGTATGGGCGTTTTTGCCATTATCTTCCTTACGACCATTTTCAATTTTTGGGTACAAAAGTACAATCGTAATTAAAAGGAAAGATACTACAACAAATTCAAAATTTAAATTCAAAACTCTGTTTTGGAAAATTTCAAAAAAAAGTCAATCATAATAAATAAATAAAATAAAACAGCAGCTGACTACAGGACATAGACAAACCCCAAGATAAACGAAAAAAGTTATTACATTAGTCACTTTTTTTGTTGACTTCGTCCTGAAGTAAGAATCGAACCTGAAACCTTCTACATTGAATGCAGGGACTCTACCCACTGATTTAAGAGCTTGACAATCCCAGGATCGAATTGCGTTGATGGTATAAAAAGAGAAGGATAATTTATTTTGTCTGATCCTATTGTGGGAAGGAGGGAACATCCCAGGGAATTAAGTAGGACAACCTATTTTTTCCCCTTTTTACTGGGAATGGTATTGGGGGAAACCGTCAGCAAAGATTCATGTGTATCGTGACCAAGCCATGAGCTCAACCACACACCAGAACTACTTTCTATAAGGTAAATGAAACAAATATAATTGTATAAATTATTATATTGTAAAAGCTGGGAGATATATCATTGTATTTATCACACAACAACATTAAAAACACAATATTTATCATATTACAAATTATCAGTTATAAATATACTGTATATTTTCTGAACAAATCTTTGTATACCAGTACTTAAAAACTAACTAGATATACATTGTTCATATAATTTTTCACTTAAAAAACAAATGTGAAGCTATCAAGAAAAATAAAAAGCCAGAGTTAAATATTTGAATTAATATAAGCATTAAAGTAAAGCTGGGGAGGACAGGGAAGAATGGGGAAAAATTGTTGGTGGAGTAGCAGATTCAGGATGAAGATGAAGCTGAAGAAACGCTGAGCCTGGCAACATCAGCAGAAAACTGTTTCGTGCCTTAGGTATCGGTGTGAAGAACACTGCTTAACCAGACATTGTTGGAAATGGATTATTATTATTAGCATTTACACAAAAACTTAATAACTTTGTGGTTGTGTTATTTACAGTAATGTTCTTTGAGAGGGAATGGAACACATTTGGCAGTTAGCAAATAGCTATTCGCTCGGCCAACATGCATCTGACGTGTAAGAAACTATGCAAAGTTGTCAATAATGCATACATGGACAGCCCTGTGGGTCATAGATTTTCAAAATTTTGTCCTAATCAGCCAGAAAAAAATCACGAAAATGGTCGATTTTGGACGTTTTAACAAAAGTAAAATTAGTGAAAACTAATTTCTTGTTTATAAATTATTTTAAAACAAAATTTTCGAAATCTGTTACTGCAGAGCCCTATATTTCCACATTCGTAAGATATGTTCAAAAATTTCAAACACCTGTGGTACTACTCTGCTTTGTACACAGTGCGTCGATAGTAATATTCTGGCACCTGTTGCTTGCAAACTGTCTTTAAGGTAATAAATTATTTAGTAAAGTAAGTTTAGTTGTAAGGATAAGCATCCACTCGTGCTGAGCCATCCTTCCTGATAAATTCAAAGGTCCCTAGAAAACCAGACGTTTGCGTGAGTGGTTAGTCTTGTATCCACATTAAAGGGATTATTACAAATTCTGAACTAAAATGACGGATTTAAAAATAAATATAAAATTTACCGCGATTTTACACGAATTGTAAAAGCTTTTTATCATGATATTTGAGAAAAATTATATATTGGTGGATTTCGTACTACTTTTTGATTAAATAAAAAAAAATGTATTTAGAGTCTACCCACTCAGTTATATAACTGATTTTCAGTGGGGGACAGTAAATCAAAGCGACCAAGCCAACCCTGTAGGCCCCGACGCTATCGACGAGTGAGCGATAGCCAACCAAAGATCGATATTTTTAATAGGAAATATAGCAATCAGTGGTAATACAAGAGTAAAACACCAATCCAAAAAAACAATTCACAAAATTATATCTTTAACTTGTGTACAAATGTACACGGAAAACACCCAAAAATATGCTCCCAGTTCGAAAACCCGGACCCTTCTGCTTTTTAAGCAGGGACAGTAATTACTGGAACAAATTAATTTTTTATCCTGGGAATTTAACCTGTTATAGGCTTGATCAAAGAGCAACAAACAATAAGTGTATAAGAAATAAAATGCCGTAGTACAATAAACATACCAGCATTCGTAATGCAGTTGTTGGGTAGTTGTTAAAGTGGTGTTTGTTTAAGAGGTTACTAATGTCGTAGAAGGAACGATAAAAGTTATTATAGCTAACAGTTGTAACGGTGGGAAAGAAAAAAATTAAGAATAAATTTTTGGTAGAAGGAGTCAGGATGTTATTATGGCACAGGTCAGTGAGACTGTATTCTAGAGGGTACCTAAATTTTTAGGTACCCTGGTGTAAAAAGATCGAAGCCACCATTTGGGTGGCACTTTTCACTTCATTAATCTGCACAAAAATAACCCATTAGTCATTGATCAACTTTTTGATTTATACATTTGTCAAACGAATGACTTAAATGTTAAAAATCAATACAGGATTAAACACATAAACATCGATTGATAACTTACCGGAAATGAGTTGTTGATAAATCAAAGTACGAAATATGCTGATGCACAGGTTAAAAAAATTTTAAAAAATTGTAAACAAAATGTGAAATGAAATACTTTTCTTAGTAACTGACTATAACACACGAGTTACAAAAATAAAATCAAAGGCATACAAAAAAAATTTAAATAATAAAATAAGCATTAAGTTACGATGACATAATTGCCACCTTTGCCATAAAATGTCTGGACACACCCGTTTATTTTATTAATTCATAACGAGCATCACAATTTTTTCATGCAATGAAATTCATTAGTTATCAAGCTGACATGCAAACATAAGGGCACTGATTCTTTTTATCCTGCCTTTGTTGTTATTTTGGTGGAGGTGGTTGTTTTTGTTGGAGTGGCAGTAGTATTAAAAGTAGTTAAAATGGTAGAAGACGGTGGAGTTTTAGTTATTATGGTGGGAGCTGAAATGGAATTGGTTTTAGAAATTGTTGTAGTGATGGGTAAAGGTGAAGGAATAGTTTTTATAGGGACGGTGGGAGGAGAAGAAACTTTAGTAGTAGACGTACTAGGTTGAGTAGTTTTAATTGTGGTTGTGGAAGTAACTGTGGGTTTAGGAGTAGTAGTCTTTGCAAGAGAAGTTGTTGGAAGAGGCCTAGTTGTAATCGTAATTGGGACAGTTGTGCTACTTTTAAAAGAAGTAAAAATGGAAGCAGTTTTAGTGGAAATGGTGGCGGTTATTGTAGTTCTAGATAAATTTGTAGTCTTAGATGTGGGGTAAATAGTAGTTTTTAAAGTACTTATTCGAGTAGGTTTCATAGTAGTGATAGCAGTGGTGATGATACGAGAAGTAGTAGCTTTAGAAGTAGTTGGAAGTGTTGGAGTCATTGTAGCATTGGTTGTTTGAGTGGCATTAGCTGTAGTAGTAGCATTGGTTGTTGTAGTAGCATTGATTGTTGTAATAGGATAAGCTGTTGTAGTAGCAATGGCTGTTGTAGTAGGAGTAGTTGTAGTAGCATTGGTTGTTGAAGTAGGAGTAGTTGTAGTAGCATTGGTTGTTGAAATAAGATTAGCTGTAGTAGTAGCATTGGTTGCTGTAATAATTGCCGTAGTAGAAGGGGTAGTAGTTGAGGAAGTATTAGGAGTAGGTGTAGTAGTAATGGGAGCAATAGCAGGAGTATTTGTGTCAGTTGCTGGTGTAGTAGAAATAGATGTGGAAGTTATTGTTGTAAATAGTGTTAAAGAAATTGAAGTAGTAATTGTAGTAAATGCAGGAATAGAATTAGAAGTATTTGTATCAGAAGTTGTGGAAGGCGTGGTAGAAGAAATAGTTGTAGTAGATGGATCAATTATTATTTTAACGGGTGAAGTTGTTATTGAAGGGGTTTGAACTAGTTGTCGTTGTAGTAGCATCTGTACTTGTAGAGGTAGGAGAAGTTGAAGTGGTAGAAGCATCAGTTGTATCAGTAGGTGCAGTAGTGTTTGCAGTAGTAGTGGTAGTAGTTTTAGTGGTAGAAGGACGAGAAGTTGTAGAAGTAAGGTTTGTTGTATCAGTAGGTGTGGTTATTATTGAAAGGGTGGAAGAAGTTGTAGTTGTAGTAGCAGGAGTTGACAAGGTCGTTGAAGTATTAGGGGTGGTTAAAGTGTTTGTAGGAGAAGTTGACATAGTAGTATCAGTTGTAGTACTGGTTGTAGTAGTAGATGTAACAGTACTTGGTGAAGTAGGAGTATTTCCAGTAGTTGTAGTGAGAAGTGTTGTAGTTGAAGGTGCAGTAGTGGAATCAGGCTTACTAGTGGAAGGGGTTCTAGTTGAATAAGGTCTTTTACTGGTGGGAGTGGTTTTGGTAGGTGTTGTCACTGTAACAATAGAGGTGGACAAAGGTCTTGATGTTGTGGATTCATCACATATTTCATCAGTTTCCGAGTCGGTCGTTATGTCGTCTAGAACTTCAGCCAGCGTAGTTATCTTGTAATCGGTTAGTGGTATGCTTATCATTTCATACTGAGGTTCAGTCAACTCAGTAGGATCTTCAGTTATTTCTGTGGTTTTCGTTTTAGATTTAGTTTGAGTCAACGCAGTTGTCGTGTCGACAGTTGTTGTTGCTGTTGTCGTGTCGACAGTTGTTGCTGCTGTTGTCGTCTCAGCTTTAGCTTGAGGTGTAGCTGTTGTCGTGTCTACAGTTGTTGCTGCTGTTGTCGTCTCTTCAGTTTTCGTTTCTGTCACCTCAACCTGATTCTGAGTAAACGTGTTTATCGTATCCTCTAGTTTTGCTGCCTTTGTCATCTCACTTGTTGCATCTGAAATTGCCAACTCGTCCGACGTCGTTGTTATGGCTGTTGTTGTTGTTTTCTTTATCCCTGTAAATTAGACGACAGTATTTAAATATACACACGCAATCTCCCACTCCCGTAAACCCACTTTCATTAGTAGAAAAGTTTGGGCTTGACTTGGTTCTACGGGCAAATGCACTTTCTGTATCAGGTGACTGGACACAGAAATACATACTAGTACGTCATTTAAATAGTGATTCACATGACATGTCTACACTTGTGTTGGCTTTACATAACTACAATACAAATGTAGTATAGTTAGTAGGTTGTATTTATCAAGATTTGTTCTCGTTTAACCACAATTTTCATTTCATTTCATTCCATTTAAAACTTATGATTCCAATTGAATGTTACTCAGTGTCTTTGCATTGGCTGCAGAGATCAATTAAAGGGTGTATATATATTTATTTATTACAAAGCCACAGAACATATATAAAGGATACAACTATGGCATAAAAAGATAAATATAACAATAATATAACAAATAATTTAAAGTTACAAATTTTCAATGTTTACACACTATACATATCTGAAGGAGTATCCTTAGATGGCTATTAAGACACGAACAAAGAATGTGATTTTACCTAAAGATCTAAACATAATCCCTTGTTTAGGAGATTGTTCATAGCTTAGTTTTTTAAATTTCTAAAAAGCATCAACACAAAAATACAGAAATCAAATCGTTAGTAGAGAGAATATGTTTACCAGTGACGCTTAGCTTAGCTATACGTTCATCAGAAGAATACGAGAAAATCCAAGGCCGATGATGCCTTCTTAATTTTCCAAACATTACATAGTCAGGAGGTAAATTATCTTGGATCAAACTCATCTGAAAATAATGAGAGTAATATACAACTTACTTTACAAAAATTAGTATATTTATCATTTATCTGTGCCATGATGTTATATCGTACGTAAATATAGTTACAAGCAGACTCTTTCCTCATATTATTTTATTTTTTATTTTATTTTTGAAAGTGTACAAATAATCGAAAATTAAGATGCACAATTAAATAGAAAATTAGAAAGGGGCCATGAGGCCCCAGTCACAAAGTGTATAACTTACTATACCTAAGTTATACATCTTAAAACCACATTATAAAATAGAAAGGAAATAAATTAACAAATAATATAAAAGGAGATTGTAAAGGTGAACAAAAATGATGGTAAACATTAGCTAGTAAAGGAAATGGAGAACAATGATGGTATGGTACAAATAATATAAAATGAGATAGTAAAAGGGTGAACAATTAAGAAATTTTGAAATGGTTCCTAATATCAGTATTGAAATGTCTGTAAGACTTCACGTCAGCCGGTAGAACCATCCAGTCTATTTGCTACAAATTATTGTACCATTTCTTTTTTTCAAAATAAACCACGATTTAAAAAAAAACAAGTAGATATTTTCTAAAAACGCTACTTTACTGTTGATATTCGGAGTTTTCTTTTACAAGATTTCATCTTCCCTGCCACTGTCATTGCCAAAGTACACATCTCAAGGTTTAGGCGGGCGGAGATAAACCAACGTGGGATCTTGCAATTTGAGAACTTTAAAAAAAAATGCTTGGAGGGGGGGGGCTTGTGTGGCAGTTTTGAAAACTATGACAATTGAATTGAACATCTTCTCCAAACCCTTGAGTTTGTTTGTGTAATGTTTTCTATTTCATTACCTGTAATCCATCTTCAGCCGCGTCCGCAGTCGGCAAAACTGTTTCATCCTCGGACTAAAAGGAGAAAGCGAAACTCATTATATACATACATATCCTCAAAAAGCATTTGAAGACTTTTCTGAAAATTTTAATTAATTATTTTTATCTATTAACCCATTTGAGTCAGTAAATTTCATAACTTTACACTTACAAATACAAATAGTAACAAATATATACAAACATAAATACAAAGAAATTACACAATTCATTGAATGTGTTCAAAATTTAAATGATTACACGAGGGAGCGAAGCGACTGAGTGTCTCCATTTAACTCAAACGACGCTTATTCTGTAATTCTGTGTGTGTGTCTGTCTGTACGTCGAAAATCAGCCGAATCGCTGAACAAATTGCGCTGCAATTTTAAACAGACATCCAGAACGAGTTTACTGAGAACTGTTAACAAAATCACATTGATCCATTGCAATTTAAACCTACAATAAATAAAAATGTGATTTTTTTTAAATATCGATAGCATTTGTTTACATTTTTCACATGTACTCAACACATGGCTCACTCACTCGATTAACAGCGACTTTGGCGTTTCCCTTGAGGTATACAAAGAGCTTAATCAGACACATTTCCACATTTCAAAAACTAATTTTAAGGTGCAAATTACTGTCAAAAAAGCGTGCAAGAATATGTTCATGCGTTCTGCATTGAATGTCTGATTTGCCCAAGCTCCACCAACAGTTCTCAGTAGATCCAATCCCTTTTTTAGGTAATTAAAAAAAAAATTGATTCATACATAGTACAAATATAGGGAATGATACATAAAATTACTGATATAAACGATTGGAACCAAAAGTAATGACGTAATATAAAATTAATGAAAAACATGTCATGCTGATGTTAAAAAAACAATGTTATAATTACCCATCAAAGAATCCATTTAATGGAGTAATTAATATGATTTTGATAATAATTATTATTATTCGAGCTTCATTTTTAAAGATATTGAATCGCGCATGTATATTGCTTTATTGTCATATCCAGAGGCAGGTATTTGGGGTGAAAATAAAAACCAATTTTCGTTTTATTATGCCCTTAAGCGGTGAATTGGTGAAAATAATTCAACAATCAGTTAAAAGCTCTATCTCTCTTCCCTGATATTTTTTAAAATTTTGGGTTTTGGACATTGTTTAAGAATTGCAGATTACAATAAAATGTAGTAATGAGACTCAGAGACAGGTATTTGTGCTGGAACTTATTTGCATCTTTGGTTTTGTTCTGACCAAAAGCGGTGAGTTGGTGTTGAAAATTATTTATTTACTATTTTTAACGCCATAAAATATCCAATTAACAATATACATATCTTACATGTAAAGTCAAGTGAACATCCACTACAAATTCTTGTGATAATTTGAGTACGGTTGCGAGATAATTACCTCTAATCCATCGTCACCTGTGTCTTCTGTGGGGCTAACTGTTCCATCAACGGACTAGAAGGAACAAACGATATGCATAAGTTTGATTTCTTTGCAAACGTCTTAACGTTGAAATCCATCGTAGAAAAGAGGTTTTTACTTTCTGAAGTGGACTAGCTTTTAGCTTTTGAAGTGGACCACTATGGTTATTTAGGGTAAAATAAGAAACGATAACTTTTGGAGCCATAAAAACACAACCAAGAAAAGTGTATATTATGTCCAAAACTGAAAATCAGTTATTCTTTGCCTTTTAGTGTATTAAATCTGTTCTCAAGGTTGTTTATTCCATTTCTTGTACAATGCTTCAACAACATAACTTGTTTAACACATTTCAATTGAAAGCAATTATTCAGAGAAACACATTGTAATATATTACTATCAGAGTTTGTTATATGGAAATCAATCCAGAAACTCAAAACTAAAAAAGCAGTTTGAGAACAAAAAAAAGCATTTCCATTTTCTATTTTGAGCCTATTTAGCATATTGCTGCATATATTTACTTTCCATCCTCAGAAACAAAATGAATATATCCATAAACCTGGGAATTTAATTGAACATACACACGCTACAAATCCTTGGTGTTAATTGTGTAATGATTGCTAGTTAATTACCTGTAATCCAGCATCAGCTGCGTCCTCAATTGGTAAAACTGTTTCATCATTGGACTAGAAGGAAAGATTACTTTTCTATAACTTTATTTTGAACCCTACCAGTCAAGGAAGGGAGAGGGGGAAAAATTATTTTCAATTTGTATAAAAAATTCAAAATTGCTTAGAACGAAAGTTTTTCCATGAAAAATAGGAAGAATACATTTTGAAAGTAGCATTCGATACCAACGGGCAAACGTTATTTTTAGTTGTTTTGTAGCAGCTAATTGATATTTAATTTATTGATCACTAACAACAGATCAACTAAACAATTAATAATACAATTTAAAACCATACAAATACGATAAACAAAACATTAAAACAACAACAACACATAAACAAGTAGGGCCTACTATAAAATTACAATTCTACAACAATATACAACAAGAAAGACGTGAATAAAAAAAGCTATTAATATATAAAACGGCTGGAAGCCCAAGATTAATGAAGGGGAAAATATGATGTTATAAAATATAAAACTGGTGAAAAGGTGATAAGGTGACAAAGAGTTATTATTTACTACAATTCAGAAATTAAAAAAGTCCGCCCCAACCGGGAATCGAACCACTGATCTCCCGCATTCCAGACAGGCGTCTTAAACACTAGACCATCAGGACGGGTACATTTAAAGCTCTGAATTGTAGTTGCATTATACATCTGAAGGCGGACTTTTTTAATTTCTGAATTGTAGTAAATAATAACAATTACACCTACGGGAGTGTTTCCCGACTAACCAAATCGAGAAAAAAAGTGACATGTTGGTAAACTGGCATAAACAGCTGCTTTAAATGGATAAAGTTTCATATGGTTGATGTCAATTTCTGTATTAATGGCTAATAATTTGTTGTAGGTACCTTGAATTCGGTTTATGGGGCCAAATTGCGAATACGAGTACATGGTTTTTAAATTCTAAATCTATTTTTTTTTTTAAAAAAAAGCAAATCTATACATAATATGCATTTTACGAAAACCTTATATAACTGTAAATTACTACAATAGCCTGGGAAAGGAATTTGTGCCGCAAAATATGATATTGATTTACCAACATATTGCATACAGTGGCGTAGCTACGCCTTTACGGGCCCGGGTGCAAACTGGACACGACGGGCCCACCCCATTTTTTGTTAACACGCACAAAACAGTACACAAGATAATTGTTTAGAAATAGCTTTTGTACTCGCCCTCATTTGAAGTTTTTCTTACGGGCTTTTTTTCTCTGCAAATACATTTATAATGCCATTGACGTCCATTGCTCTGGCCTCGTGGTTTTCAATTGACAATATTGACAAGACAGGAAGTCTTTCTTCAGTCATTGTACTACGCAAATACGTTTTATTTAATTAGTTTGAGTTTCGAAAATGATCGTTCCGCACTTGCCACGGTGACTGGTAATGTGAGGAATAGCATTAAAGCTGTGCATAGGCCCTACATCAGGAAAACTTGAAAAAAGAGCAGCTTTGTGTACCATTAACAGTGTTGCAAGTTCCATTTCTGAAGTTGTTTGATCATGATCGGAAAGCAAGTAACTGCCCGGGAAACTTCGATGAAATGTCGGTAGTGTACTTGGAAACGAGTGTCGTAGCAGCTGCATATAGTTCATCGTCGTTCATGAAATTGAGTGATTGTGGAAGAATAGCAAGGAAATTGTTCACGACGTCGTTCATGCCAGAAAATCTCTTTTTTAATTGGCTTGTCACCACATCGAGACTTGCGTAGAAACAATTAGGCCTAACTTTGAACTTTGAAGCTCATTTCAGCATTTTGTCAATCGCTGGTCTACACAAAGCTGCTGATTTGATTTTGTATGCATTTTTCTTCAAATCGAGCTGGTATCCCCATTTATCACACATATTGTACTCCTCTACATTCTTCAAAACTGTTCCTTAGAGGTGACAGTGTGTCATATGCATTTTTTAGAAGTGTTAAAGCCATGCTTAGATCTTGATTGGAAGATTGCAACAGCTTCGAAACCGCGTTGACTGTTTCAAGAATTTTTGTTTGAACAACCAACAACAGCACAAGTTCAAAATTTTCAAAGTATTTTTTAATGACAATGCTTCTCTGCGTCTTTGTCAATGAGTTGGAAATAAATTTGAAATGGTAGCCTCAATAATTTTGCATCAATAGAAATTTGTAACTATCAGGTTAAAACCATACATACATGGATTTTGAGAGAGGGCCGGGCCCCTCCGGGGCGCGGGCCCAAATGCAACTGCACCCTCTGCCGCCCGATAGCTACGCCACTGCATGCATATGAATCATGATTGTACTAAGTAATTTACCTGCAATCCCTCGGCGTCCGTATCCACGGATACAGTTTCATCAGAAAACTAGTCGAACATATGAAATAACTTAAAAGTTAAAATAAATTTCATACATTTTTCAATATAAAAATACACAATAAAATACCCAAACACCCAAAAAAAAAAAATACCCAAACCCAACACCAAAATGCTGGTATTCTTCTCCGCAATAAATCTTGACATTTGATTTGTGATATAATTTAATTTAGTTTCTCGGCACTACTAAAAAGCTTTCTCTATGTAATATATTGGTTTGGTAATTGTATTGGTTTCTATTCCATTGAGCATTGTTTATGAATTAATTTAACCCCTGCCTCCTAGAAAAAAATACAACAAAGATGATGAATACAAAGCAACTATTTTAAATGGTCCTCGTTAGTAAAGAGATTATGTCACAGCCAGATTTTTACATCATTATTTTCATTGGGAGCGTATCCGAAATATACACGGTAATAACGAATCTTACAAACAGCTGGCCAGCCTCTCACAGCATATATCTCACAGCTCCACTGTCGTCACTATATGGTGTTATAGCAGGCCAGCGGTTAGTAGGCTAGTAGACCAAAATGAATTTCAGATCAGATACGCCCTTATATACAGCATGGCTCGACTAAGGTCATGCAAAATACTATATCGACGGACAATAAACAATTTTTCAATACATAGTCATACAATATGTGTTGCTCAAGACCATTAAGACGGTTGGACTAAACTTGGACTAACTTCTTTTACAACAATAAATGAAATGAAACAAATAAAAATCGCTTGCTCGCCTTAAGGACCAATTTTTGAACTCAAATTTGTATCTAAACAATTTGAAACTTTAGGATATACAGGAAGGATAATCGCATTCTATAAAAACATGTCTTATACAATAATCTTGGCACAGCTGTCAATTGTATCTTTTATGGTACATTTAAAATCAAGTTATGATTTGATAATATAGAGCCAACCGAATTTCCTTCGTAAATGACCAACTAACATTTTTTAATCTTTAGGGTGAAAATTAGCTGTCCAAAAGCGTTTCAGAATAATCCTTCTCATAAACATGGTTTGCCAATACTTTAACATCCTTTACAATGTAAAAGGTGTACTCTTATGTGCATTGATTTCCACGTGAATTAAGTTTAATAATAAGTAGTTTACGTGATACTTACATAAGACATTACTGCCAAAATAACCACAACCCTCACAGGTATCTTTACCATGATGACACTAAACACCAAACCAAAACTCTCAACTAGATTTTAGAATTCTCGTCTAGATGATGTCACGACAGAAATTACCAATGCGAACATCTTTTTGAGCACAACACAATACATTATAACACATTTTCATGAGCCATTATGAGTTCCGCCTTCATGGTAGCAATGCCAGCATCATTGCTGTGCCCTTTGTACATAGATTCAGACGCAATAACCCATCGAGATTGCTTGTTTGTGATATTAAACACTCATATAGAGCGGAACTGTATTGAACAAAGAAAAAATATCTGCCTGGAAAAATTAATGCAAGATGGGTTAGATTGCTTTCATTATTGTGATGAGCTGGTAGATAAGAGATAACAAAATAATGAAAAACCTTTAGTTAGCTGCGCGATTGTTGGTAACCTTGTACTGAGTTACCTTCGTATGAGGTTTAAACTAAATTTTACTGTTATATGTAAAGTTGGTAATCTTAAAACCCTGTTTTTATTGCGGAAGGCGCAGCTTTGTTTAACGTTATAACGGTTTTTTAAAATTTTATATCCGTCCTCATTTCCAAACTAATGCACAGGTTGGGGGAAAAGATTAAAGCTATTTTGGTTTTCTTAGCCGATTAGTCAGTCTTGCCAGAACTTCTTCAACCTCCTCTTCTTCTGACAACAATCCTCCATATCCTGCTACTGTTTTACAGCAGCAGTTGTTTGATTTCTTCTGATTTTCCCACCATCTTCCCAATTCTACCTGTTGTTCAATCCACCTATCTCTTTCTTCACTTTTCTCTAATTCCCTGTTATCCTTGCAAACACTCTTTTCAGTATTCTTTCTGTTTCGATTCTTTTCAAGTGTCTAAACCATCTCAGCCGCTCTCTTCCAATAGGCCACCTCAAACTTTCAACACCCAGTTTCTTCCTTATTACACCACTTTTACTTTTCAATGTATCCATTTTAGTTATCCAAAACACACTTCAATATTGGTTTAATCAGTATTATTATATTTGTTAATTTTCTAATGAATGCGATCATTATGTAGATCTCACCTAACAAGCCCATCAAAACAGACGAATGTGTGTGACACATCCTGAATAATAATACAAATCATATAGGTAATGCAAGTATTGTAGTTGACCGGAATACCAAAAACGTTGGAGACGATCAACTGTCAGAGAAAAACTAAGTATATTTTCATTTCCTCATTCCATGAAAAGCTGGAATCAGATAAATAATTTATCTTTGTAAACTTTATTTTCGGGATATACTTGCGTATAGGTGGAATTAATAATAATTAATAATATTCAGAAATTAGTACTATTCAAATTGTGAAGTCAACTCTCGCTTATTTGTAAGTAGTTTAGATAAATTTACGAAGTTTAAAAAATCGAGTAGATTGCGGAGATTTCACGATTTTGTTAATCAAAAACCCTGAACTTATTAATAAATGCGAGTATCGGGTTACATAGATTGTTATTTTACTAGGAAAACGCTAAAGTCCCGCCGCGTTGATGGATGAGCGTTTTTTTTGTAAGTTTTTTTTTGCGTTTTGTGCGTTTGTTTGCACTTTTCCTTTGCAAGTGCTTTTTGAATGCATTGTGGAGGTGATTGTTGTCAAGTTTCTATTGTTATTTGTTAATTGGTATTATAAACTTCAAAAAACTCATATTAAAACCTTTATTTCTGTAGATTCTGACTAATTTTTTCAACTTTTTCTTTCAAAAGGTACTACATCACCATAACCTTAATGTCCATGTGAAATCTGAACGTTGTAGCCCTACCCGTTTGGTCAGAATCGGCCCAAATGTGACGAAAATATCGCACTAAAAATTGAAAAACTAATATTAATACCTTTATTTCTATGGATTCTAGCTAACTTTTTCAACTTTTTCTTTCAAAAGGTACTACATCACCATAATCTTAATGTCCATGTGAAATATGAACGTTCTAGCCCCACCCGTTTGGTCAGAATCGGCCCAAATGTCACGAAAATATCGCACTAAAAATCGAAAAAAATCGTAAAAGTACGATATTCACGAGAAATATTTCTTCGATTGTACCCAAAAACAATACACCTCTAAGTTCAGAGAAAACGAAGGTCCGGTCAAATTTTCATCAAGATCGCATATGCCGTTTGCCCGGAATCGAGCGAACAAACAGACGGAAAAAAAAACAAAAAAACAAAAAAACACCCGAGCTAAATTTTTGGGGGGTCAGTGAAATTGAAGTCTTAGCTTCCGCTCGCTACGCTCGCTACGCTCATCCAATTAACGTTCGTTGCAAAACATCATAAAAATTTTAAAAACCGTGCAACTATAAAAACATAAGCCTGCTTCGAGGACATTATTATTGAATGATAGCAATCATAGATACTGATAGCAATTGTCATAAAAGTATACCCCGACTGGGGATCGAACCCAGAACCCCCCCCCCTCTCTCTCTCCATTTTAAACCATAATCATAACTAAACCACATGTTTAATACCAGGTCTAGGTCCGGTACGCATTTCCCATACAGAGAACTCTCCTTGACCACTCATTCAAAATCCACGCTATTCGAACTTGGAATGCTCTTCCGTCTGAAATCAGAGACAAATATATAAATAATAACTTCTATGCTTTTAAAGGGGCCACTACTTCCTATTATTCAAATTCTTAACTGTACAAATAATAAGTCATATCAAAACACCCAAACAACCCAAATAATGAAAATAAATTACATATTACTAGGAAAACGCTTAAGTACCACCGCGTTGATGGATGAGCTTTTTTGTAAGTTTTTTGTTTGCGTAGGACCACTTTTCCTTTGCAAGTGCTTTTTGAATGCATTGTAGGTGATTGTTGTCAAGTTTCAATTGTTACTTGTTAATTGTTATTATAAAACTCAAAAAACTCATATTAAAACCTTTATTTCTTTGGATTCTGGCTAATTTTGTAACTTTTTCTTTCAAAGGGTACTACATCACCACAACCTTGATGTACATGTGAAATATGAACGTTCTAGCCCCACCCGTTTGGTCAGAATCGGCCCAAATGTGACGAAAATATCGCACTAAAATCGAAAAAAAATCGTAAAAGTACGATATTCATGAGAAATATTTCTTCGATTGTACCCAAAAACGTGGCACGCCTAAGTTCAGAGATTTCGAAGGTCCCTTCCAATTTTCATCAAGATCGCTTATGCCGTTTTCCCGGAATCGTGCGAACAAACAGACAAAAAACAAACAAAAAAAAAACACCCGAGCTAATTTTTTTGAGGGGTCAGTGAAATTGAAGTCTTCGCTTCACTCGCTTCGCTCGCTACGCTCATCCAAATAAATCTGTCTCCTTATTGAATACACTGCCAAATGAATTAAAAACAGACAGTAGTTTCAATTGTGCTATCAAAGATTATTTTAAGTAGGTTGTAATATAATAACTAGGAAAACGCTAAAGTCCCGCCGCGTTGATGGATGAGCTTTTTAAAGGTTTTAGTTTGCTTGGGATATCTTTACTTTTGCAAGTGCTTTGTTTTGCTGCCTACGCATTGAAGGTGAATGTTGTCAAGTTTCTTTTGTTTCTTGTCAATTGGTATTATTTACCGTAAAAAACTTGTATTAAAAGCTTTATTTCTAGGGATTCTGGCTAAATTTTTTCCACTTTTTCTTTCAAAAGGTACTACATAACCATAACCTTAATGTCCATGTATAATATGAACGTTGTAGCCCCACCCGTTTGGTCAGAATTGGCCCAAATGGCACGAAAATATCGCACAAAAAGTCAAAAAACGTATTTTAAAAGCTTTATTTCTCTCGATTCTGGCTAACTTTTTCAACTTTTTCTTTCAGAAAGCAATACATCACCATTACCTTAATGTCCATGTGAAATATGAACGTTGTAGCCCCACCCGTTTGGTCAGAATTGGCCCAAATGGCACGAAAATATCGCACTAAAAATCGAAAAAAATCGTAAAAGTACGATATTCATGAGAAATATTTCTTCGATTGTACCCAAAAATGTGGCAAGTCTAAGTTCAGAGAAAACGAAGGTCGTGTCAAATTTTCATCAAGATCGCATATGCCGTTTGCCCGGTAGAGAGCGAACAAACAGACGGAAAACAAAAAAAAAACAAAAACAAACAAACAAACAAAAAAAAAAAAAACAACGGAGCTAAATTTTTTGGGGGGTCGGTGAAATTGAAGTCTTCGCTTCGCTCATCCAAATATGCTCGGTTACCTGTGTTACTCTATTTACTTTACGAGGACTCCTTCTTTGTTACTGTAATGAAACTGTATGAAAGCGATGGATGAATGCGGAGAATGAAAGGAAAGCTAAATTGTGTCAATGGTTTATTTCAAATGTTTATGTTTTCAGTTAATTATGTGTAATTTTCATCAGGCCAATTACTTTGTGTTCTAATTATCTATCATTTTCATTAGGCCTTCATTTTCATTTGTATTATTATTAGTAGTTGTATTAGGTTGGATGGAAGATAAGGTTTCACTAGCCTTAATCCCGCCTTACAATAAAGACCTTAATCAAATCAAATCAAATCTCTCTCTCTCTCTCTCTCTCTCTCTCTCTCTCTCTCGATAGCTCAATTGGTTAGAGCTATGACGCGTTAAGCCAGAGATTCTGGGTTCGATCCCCAGTCGGGGCATACTTTTTATGGCGATTATCATTCATATATTATATATGTATTAAAATTATGTAATTCCTTATTTTTATCTACCAATCTATGATCAAAATAATAAGTTTTAAAAGTAAAATGTGATAATTAAACTCGCCTCCGCTCTAGCATCAGCGACTCTTCACGTATTATTCCAGGGGTGCGAATACCTTGGTAAAACATACCCTACCAGACAGGAAATCCCTTCAGTTGATCGAACATGATCCGTTAAATCCCCCTCTTGATTTCGGCAGACTGGCTAATTGATTGGTGTGGGAAGTTAATTTACAAGCTGGTGAAGTATGGTTGGGCGCGTCTACGTGACGCTGCAGTAAACAATTACACCATCTATCTCGTTAATTAACTATACGTAACTCGTGAAGCGACATGGTGAGCATGTCAATCCACTTTTTCCTTTAACGTCTATTTCACATGACTTTAATCCGATACTTGATTTGGAGAACATTCGTCGAATAATTTGCTTAAAATGTGATTCGAATAATATTGTGCATGCCAGAGTAGGCCTTGATTTAAATTAGTTTCATTTCCACGGTAAGAACATTCAGCTTAGCCTAGATTATATGAGTAATGATGAAAGAAGTTTATTTAAATAACAGTACTAATTATGAAGTATTGTGTTTCAATTTCGAAGATTATAATAATTCAATGATCCATTCGAAAAACTTATCAAAATGTTTCAAGGTGTAGATCTCCAAGCCAGGCATAAAACATTACTCAATCAAAAAATATGTATCATCACCCAATAGTCATAGGACACATTGTATCTTATTTATTACTAAATTACTTTACATAACATTATTAAAGTGCCCTCGTCAGGTCTTATTCATATATAATATATAATAGGCATAATAGGCTACTGCGGTGGGTACCATAAATCCCCAGACTGTACAGCAGACTCTGCTAGCTGCCTTAACTGCATACAAGCAAATAATAGATATGGTTTACAATTAAATGAAAACCACAATGTTTGGGACAAAGAATGCAAATGCTATAAGCGCATTGAACAAAAAGTAGCTCAGAGGCAAAGGTTTGGGTGATCTTATCCGGTACGGACATCTCTACACCAGACGGCACAATCATCTTAGATATATTATTAGTTATTAGAATTATTCATTGGGACTATTCCTCTCTACAGAGAATAATTGTGTCATACAGATACCATGTATTTGTCCATGAATAAAATACTTACTTACTTACTTACTATATACGTAAAGCATATTTAATTTTGCGCAATAATTTATTTCAATTTCAATAGACGGTTTTTGTTAGCACCTTTCCGATTTCTGATAAAAAATTACCACCTGGAATTGCTCATAAGTTCTCAAAACAAGTCGACCACCTAGCAGTTTTGGTATTAACTTACAATAAACAAAGTCTTAAAGTCTACTTCTCCTACGTAGACCAAATTGAAATTACGTAATTCGAGATTTTTATCTACAAATCAAT
This sequence comes from Sweltsa coloradensis, assembly GCA_024449915.1. NCBI lineage: Eukaryota > Metazoa > Arthropoda > Insecta > Plecoptera > Chloroperlidae > Sweltsa > Sweltsa coloradensis. The sequence continues at coordinate 52,767 of JAMZAV010002267.1, read as the reverse complement.
GATAAAAATAAAAAGTAAACAACTACTTCGATTCTGAATAATCCCTTACTCAAATCTCAAATATGTTTTGGTTAACACAATCATACACGCAACAAGACAATAAAAAAAGTTTTGAATATAATGCCAACTTTTTTGATTGAAAAATTCAATGAGCTGTTTTGTGATCGAAATATAAAGTCAAGGATAGTGGCTGGAGTGGGGTATGAATGGAATTGGTACATAGCCCTATGTTGCACAAAAACTCCAAATGCTGCCTGCTGCTATGCCATGCTCTGGACCAACTCTACCCAGGGCCCAGACGGGGGTTGGGATATTTAGCATTGTGTGTTTCCAAAGATCAGCATATTTTAGCATATTTTTTTTCTATCCACCAAAACTCTACATGATGGTTTTACACACCTAATGGAAAATTATGCTTTGTTTGAACATTATTATTTCAAAATAAAACTTTAAAATAAAATGCTAAATGGTATAGCAAAACCTTATTTTGAGTCAAATTGGCATTTTATAGTAGTTTTAAGAATATAATAATATAAAACGATTTAGAATCAAAACTCTGTAACGATAAATTCACGTTCCTCTACTTTTGTTACAGTGCAAAATTGATCACATTCCGGATAAGCAAAAAATATTTTTGTATTCCACTTTTTTCGTACGTTACAATCATGGAGGCTATTTAGAAAGAAATGTTAGTTACACAGCTTATTGCTGTCATTAGTTCGGCTATCTTTTGACAACAAAGAGAATTACTAACGCATTCGCCAAATGTTAACAATTGTCAATAATCGCTTACAGTCTGTCGCCCGTCTCTATTGTGGTAATATCCGCTTGTTGACTGTTTGACGTTGATATTTACTTAGAATCTGTCCCCATTGCAGAAAACGTGAAACATTTGACGCAAACAAACATGGCGACGAGATGAATTCCTAGCAAACAATTCATTGTTTCATTTTGAAGCAGCTTAGGGCTGGTATTGTTCTAGACCCAATACTAGGTGATTACGTCACGGAATTGTGCTGTAGACATTAAACATTCACAGAGTGTTTGGTTTGTTTATTGTGGGATTGTTCGAAACCTTTGAAATCAGTTGTCAACCAATATTATGAATTAAGCTCTACTGATGATAGGGTACTAAAGACTGGAAACATTTATGCTTAGAAAATATCGCAAATGGTGTTAAATAAGCTCATTTACTAATACTGCGAATGTGTAAAAGTAAGATGGTATAATATTTTGGATGAAAACTCCATACATGTGGGCTGTAACGAGTGACCAATGAACAAAAAGCAATAGCAGCAATTTTGCTCTCAGCCATATTTTGTTACCAGTGTTTATTAATAATGAAAATAGTAAAAATGTCCATTCTCAAATGAAATGTTGCTTTCGGGATGGACTTTAAAATTTCAAAATTGTAATATTATATTTTTAATATTATCTTTGCGCTGACAAACAACAATAACTGATTATTAAAAAGTTGAAATGGAGGTTCAAACAATATATTTTCCAAAATTCATATTACAATGTGAAAAAATGTTTTATTTTGCAAAAATAAATATTGTAGCCTACATAAAAAATTAGAAACAAATTTTTATTTTAAATGTGGCCTGAAGAATAAAATTATAGGCAAAAACTATAACATTCATTTATCTCCCACTCACCAACTCTTCGCCCCCCCCCCACCCCCCACCCCCCTCATAGGTGTCGTTCGGAGTGTCTTCTTGGGATTCGATCTTGCTTCAATCTAAATCTGTTGTAAACATCTTCATTTTCTGGAATACTTTAAATTTTGAGAGGAACCTACGTTTCAGATAATAAAAAAAAGAATAAAGCTAGTTTATTAAATTGTAACTATATTTGTTATTGTTTTAATTTGAACAGTGATAAGTAATTCATGAGCTGACAGTTCATTAATGTACTGCGAAATTGATAGTTGGCCTATAAAACAAACGTTTCTAGCAGGATATCCTATCGAGTTGAGATCGGAAACCACAAGCCAACATCCACTCGCAAGGCGGTTGGCTTCACTTGGATGTATGTCCCTGTCTTATCAGAACCTCCAAACTGTCGGTTGCTAAGACTCATATCACACTAGAGAAATCTTAAGGCATACAAGATAACAATGCAAGGTAAGTTGTGAAATAGTTCAGTACACTTCAATCATTCCAATAACAATGCATTTATTTAAGTCTAATCGTGAGCAAGTGATGAACTAATTCAAGAAACCAACAAGAAATTATTTGCCATTGATAAATAAATCTATATCAATCAACAAACTTCACTAATTTAAAACAGTTATTTATTCAAATTAACCAACATGTTTATCTTAAGCCTTATACTAATCACCTTTTTCACTAGGTTTCATATTTCATAATTTTTTTTAGTTTTCATATGTATCATGTCCCAAAACATTCATAATCAATATTGCCATAGCAACCTCTTAACCATATCACTAGCAAAGACTACCTACATTTCTTTTCACTCCCCCCTCAACATCCCCAAATCTAGTCCCCTAATCTGGCTAGATGGAAAAAGCATCACTAGAACCAACTCCACTAAATTGCTAGGATTATACATGTCCGAAACTTTAGATTGGTCTATTATCCACATTAACCATGTGGCCTCTAAAATTCAAAGTGGTTGTTTCATTTTAAGGAAGCTCAAACAGCTAGTTCATCCCCACATACTTAAAATGGTTTACTTTGCTCATGTTCACTCATTCATATCATATGGCCTACTTTTCTGGGGTGCATCCCCCCATGCAATCAGAATATTCACCCTCCAAAAGAGAGCAATTCGCATTATGGCTGGCGTTTCCAGGAGGCATACTTGTAGAGAGCTTTTCAAGGAACTAGGAATACCTACTCTGGCCTGCTCTCTTATTCAAGCTGCAGCGATATTTGTTCGTTCCTACCCTAATCTTTTCCCTCTAAACACCTCTGTCCACTCCCATTTTACAAGAGCAAATCTACAAATTCACATTCCCAATCATAAACTAACCCTATTCTCAAAAGGTCCACAATATCTTGCTTTAACTCTATATAACAAGCTACCAAACAATACAAGAACCTGTCCCTCCATTTCAACTTTTAAGTCCAGCATGAAATCATTTTTAAAATCCAAAAGTTTCTACTCACTCAATGAATATCTCTCTGCATGAAATGTAATGTAACATAAATAGAAATACCTACCGGTACCTATCTATTCATCAATCAATTATTTTATTACAGAGTTTGAGGCCCAGCTCAGTTATATTTCATTTTTTGTACATTAATATTATTATTAATTAACCTATGTTAATATTAAGAATTATTCACTTCACTCTACTATCTCTCTCATAAGAGGATAATGTGTGTATACTTTTACCATGTATTGGTCAAGCGAATAAAAATTACTCTACTCTACTCTACTCTACTCTATACTCTATATCCGTCTCTTTTTTTTAGTTTAGTGCGCGATTTTTACATTCATATTTTTGTTATTCAATATTTACTAAACCGTATTTTGTATTTTTATAATACTTGTTTGTGATGATGATTCATTGTAAATATACAACGTACTGATTGGTGTAATTAATGTGTATTGTTTCAAGTTTGTGAAATATGGACTGCACGTTGGAAACTATTAACATCACAATATTGTCACTCTTATGTATCTATTAATATGTTTTGTGTATGTGACTCAAGGTGGCAAACAAATCATATTCTCGTATATTTTATTGCAATGAGGGGTCCGATAGAAATATTGTTAAATAGCAGTCCGTTTTTTTTATTGTTTGATGATATATGGTAATATTTAAAATTAACCCGGACAAACAATAGTATGTAAATGTTCTTGCCGTTCAGATATACTAGAATGTAGATGATCTCTATTAGTTGCTTTAAAGTTTCTCCACCTGTATAAATAGGAGACCTCATTACTGCAACTACTGCTAGTAACTACTCTAGAAGTGAAAGCAAGTGTGTGGATCGTTGGTCTTGTGTTTAGAGGCTCTGCTGTCAAAACTAAAGGTCCAAGTTTCGATTCCCGCTTCAGACAGAAGTTTTGTATCTTGGACTCAAGTCCATCAGTTCTTGGTTTAAGAATGTGTAAACGGTGACATTCGAGTCGTCCTAGCAACGAGGCACACAATAAATTCCAAGGTTTGTTCGAATTAACCTAGTTGATTCTGGCGCTGTCCGCGGGTGGAATCGTGCCAGCTTCATTGATTGGTGTTTCCAACTCCAAGTCTCTATAGTTGGTCATTGTCCTCTCGTCGATGGAACCGGCACCTACAAAGTTGGATTGTCTAGGTCGGCTTTAAATTGAATGTCCCCCACTGAACATTAGTTTGTGACTGAGTGAGTAGACTCTAAATACGAATCTATTTATTTAATTTATTTTAAAACCTTGTTACAGGTACCTTAGCACTCCTGGTAGTGGCTTCTCTGTGTGGGGTAGTGACCTTAGAAAAGTGTGAATACAGACATGGTACCTACCACTACCCCGCAGATCCGAGACCTCAGTACTGCAACTACTTCTATAAGTGCGACCACGGCGAGTCAATATTATTCCAGTGCCCTAATGGTCTTCACTACAACGATAAGCTGGAGGTCTGCGATTGGCCGAATAACGCAAATTGCGGCTTCTTTATCGGTAAATATTTACACGCCTTACAAGGGATGCATAGTTATATTAAAAAATGGCAAAATTGAAGTGGAATAATAATAATAACGACAATACATTGTGATTCTGTAGAACTTTGTAGTATTGTTCAAACTAACCAGCACGAAGGCAATTTCAAATATTGTGAATAATTAAAATTTTCTTCGTGCAGCTTAATTTAAACTCAATTTAGAATGAATTTTATTAGTAGAATTAATAACATTTAAATTGTTATCAATAAAACCATTTTTTTAAATAACGAATTATGAATTCACTTATATTCCAAATTCGCAATAAGTAGACGATTTGTAATTTTCGTGTGAGTACTCTCAGGTACCTTACACACCATTTTTTAGTTTGCGGTAAAACACTGCACCGAACCGTTTAGGAACTGCTGCCTATACACAACAGAATAATATTGCTGCCTGCAAGAATCCACCACAATCTATAATTAAGCAAAAACCTTCCTTGTGGTTAGTAGTGGAAGTTAACCTTATTTAGCTGTTTACATACTTCAATTATTACATACACACATTTATACACACATACATTTAAAGTTACAAACAGCAATCACAAATTAAAATTTAACATTGTATGACATACATGCAATGTCCAAAAACAGAATCAAATGCAAAAATCTACAAATTCTTGTTTCACAAATTTTACATATTCTCTTCTAAATCTATCTGCATCCATTTTAATCTTTAACGCTTACATACAATTTATTTTTGTTAGCATTTCAAATTCAAATTATTGGTTTTCGTTGAGCTTTATTAGTTATAATGGAAATAACAGATGCCTGTGAAATACCAACTTAAGTAATCTATCGGTTTGCCTTTTCCGTACTAATTTAAATGATTTCATAAAGTCATCGTCTACAATGGTGGTTAATAAAAATACTTGTGGATTTCACTACAATCAAAATAACATTCAGCAGTAGGGTTAGAAAAATACACTTAAAAATGTGTTTAAAATAAAATAATAATACAATTTTCAAAATATGAAATGCCCAATCTAGTTTTTTTTATACATATGTGTTTGTATGATGAATCACTTAATTTAAAATATCATAACATGTATTCACAATCAGTAAAACATAATTTAGAAACTGTCGTCATTAAAACGAGTTTACCTATGTTTTCAGCCTGATACGACTACACGTACAATTACCAAGAGAAGTTACCACGCAAGACATTTTGAACTTGATTATCATCACTCAGGCCTAACTGTACATTTTTAACGATAATTATTGAATTGTTTCTGATTAAAATTCATTGTGTTCACATTTAATGATATCACTGATATTTTGGATAATATTACTTTTTGAAGATTATTAAAATATGTTTTAACATTTAATGTTTTATGGTTTGTATTCAAATTGATAATGAACTGAAATATAGTTTATTTTCTATAAAAAGATTGTGTTTCATATTTCATTTAATGTTTAATAAGACGCTTAATAAGCACTTTACTAAATAAGTAACAAGATTTTAAACAATACTTAGACGACTTATCAGTCGTCTTTCACAGGGTTTTATTGACAGATAAAATGCAATTATGTATTTATTTAAGTGACGTGTGTAGTGACATAGTCCAATAGAGTTATTAAAACTAAACCTCATCTGCTCTAAAAGAACCATCAAATTAATATCCATTTTGTTGCTAAATATTACACCTACGCATTATGCAATTAAATCTTATTCTCGCACTGGGGTCAACCTACACCAAGTCATCTTCAGCAAACAAGCCACGCATCCTTATGCGTTGACAAACCGCGACAGAAACCAACAAACAGAAGATGAGAATCTACAAGGAAATATCCTAGGCTATTAGTTAATCTATTTAATTATGTTACTCGTACGCATAACTAAATTCATGTGAGTGTTACGAAGCCTGCAAGAAACCTTAACATCCGAGGTACGCATTTATTATATTTCGAGGCCTTGAGTACGCCTAGTGTTATTATTTACTTTTAGCTTTATTGCTACTTTACAATTCACTTTCAACAAAATATTCATTTTTATGATAGTTAAACATTTTACAATATTCCTTTTCTTTTTATATTCACAATTTACAATTCGATACTTTTATATCATTTAGTAATTTATTGGATGAGTTAAGCGAAGAGTTCAATTTCACTGACCCCCAAAAAAATTAGCTCGGGTGTTTTTTTTATTGTTTTTTTTTTTATTTGTTCGCTCTCTACCGGGCAAACGGCATATGCGCTCTTGATGAAAATTAAAGGGGACCTTCGAAATCTCTGAACTTAGACCTGCCACGTTTTTGGATACAATCGAAGAAATATTTTTAATAAATATCGTACTATTACGATTTTTTCGATTTTCAGTGCAATAATCTCGTGACATTTGGGCCGATTCTGACCAAACGAGTGGAGCTACAACGTTCATATTTAACATGGACATAAGGCTATGGTGATGTAGTACCTCATTGAATGAAAAAGTTGAAAAAGTTAGACAGAATCCAAAGAAATAAAGGTTTAAATATCAGGGTTTTTTTGGTATATAATAACAATTAACAAGAAACAATAGAAACTTGACAACAATCACCTACAATGCGTTCAAAAAGCACAAGCAAAAGATCCCACGCAAACTAAAAACTTACAAAAAAGCTCATCCATCAACGCGACTAGAAAAAGCGTTCGCGAAGCGGCCTAGTTGTATTAAACTAGGAAAACGCTAAAGTCCCGTCGCGTTGATGACCGCCAGTGATAATGCATTGTAAATTAGATTTGGAGGTAAATAACGAACAAAATATAAATCGTATGCATATTTTTCTACATAACAGTAATCATTAATCGAAGGCCTCTAAATTAATAACATAGCTTGATCGATTAATTGACTCATTCTCTCATACTTTATAAGCTTTAATTATCCTAAAGGTGAAAGGTCTACCAAAAGTGGCTAAGGTTCGTATAACTTTGCGATGCAAATGAAAAATCACACTTACTATTCACAATTAATAGCGCAGAGAAAGTCAGTAACACATGTTGCAATTGCGACCTAGTTTCTTACAACATTCAGCCTTGGTCGTAGTTGTTTCTGATTGGCTGGATAAGGACATAAAAGCTGGATCAGATATAGATAAGTTGCAAGTCTTGACTGACTCTTAAACGAACATCATGAAGTATTTAACCGCCGTTGTCTTGTTGGGCTGTGTGCTAACACACCACACACACAACCCAACAAAACAACGGCGGCTAAATACTTCATGATGTTCTTTTATAGAAATCAATCAAGAAATTATAAAATATATCCCAGAGGGGTATCGAACCCCGGTCTCCCGATTGCCGGTCGAGTGCATTTTCTTTGATTTTGATTTCGTTGAAGAGTCAGTCTGGATTAAAGACTTGCAACACATGGTAAGAATTTTATATTAACAATTCACATCTCGTATCTTTATCATTGTTTATTAAAAGTTATGTATAATAACATAAAAATAAATAAATACTTAAACATATTAATGATCTGGAATAAAATAAATATAATAATAATAAAAGGGGAAAAATTCCAAAAAATAAATTTAAACAAAAGCAATTACTAAAAAATAGAATAACATATTATGACCCATTCACATCGAGTAATTTAACTGAAAAATAATGTCAAGGGCACGTAGTGAATTGGCATTCACACCTATAATTGCATAACACAGCAAAATTCACCATACAAACCCACTACCATCATAACCATAACCATAACCATATACATTACCATAACCATAACCATAACCATAACCATAACCATAATTACATTCCAGGTAAAACAAAAACAAAAACAAATTAAAAGTGACATTTCAAAAAAAAATTACAACAAACGATCAAGCGCTGGGTAAACTAGATGCAACTAGCCCCCTTGATTTACTGATGGTCGTTGCTGTACAAACTATGTTCTTAATATTTTTAATGGGCTAAAACAATGTAAATGTGTTAAATGTTCATAAAAATTGACCAGGGCAAGTGAAACTGATCCACGACACCATACCAAAAGCAACTCATTTTTGTACCTAGTGATGTGAAATTTCCGGGTTTTTTTTTGGAGGGGGGGGGGGAATTTACGGAAAATTACCAGAATTTTTTTCCGTGGGAAATTCTAATTTAAAATAAAATATCTGCTTATAGGTTACCGAGGTAATAGGCAATTCAAAGCTTCATTTGAATTCATACTTCTTCAAGATCAAATGATATAAGGCCTTACTGTTAATACTGCCTTGGTAGGTCATCTTTAAAATTATTTAATGCAAGAAAATATGAAGTTGTAGGCAGCAGTCAGTACTGTCCCATACAGTAATAAAATAGAGTACACTGTTCATCTTAACATATTTACTTTACTTTGTGAGGTTTTTTTGGAAAAATTTCCGGAAATATTTCCGATTTCCATCCCCAAGTATACCATCCGTTTGGAAAATAAAAATGCTTCCTCCGTCCCATTATAATTGTATTGTTTCCATCGCTTGCCTTTACCTCCAAATTACTAATTATTCAGGTTTTTACTATAAGAAAAGTTTCATTGGAGTATAAACTTTATTTGGGTACAGAGAGAGCACACACGCAATTTCTTGGCTAGCAGGCCACTTTCAGTATTACGGGGGACATGAATTTGGGATTGTTCCAAAAATATTTTCCAAATTCTTGAAACGATTCATCTGGACGTAAAAGTTCTGTAATTCATGTCCAAAGCACTTAACATATACCGTGCATGGTAAAGCCATCTAACACACCTGTTGGCAATTAAATGGCCTATTATAGATGCAATTACGGTTGGAAGTTCGCCACATTAAAGGGGAAACGAGGGCTGGCTTACAATGCTGAATAGGAACAATTAGCACGTATTCAAGCGACCAGTCCACGTGATTTGCATTCGAGGAATTAGAATCCATATTTTAGGTAAATGTCGTGTGTTGAATTATCTACGTTTTCAACCAAAACGTTGTTGGGCTGAAGAAAAGAAAAAGAGGCTCGATTATTATGAGAAATTTACAGTAAAAGGAATATTTTTGTGCTCCCTAGTTAATTCAAATTCTGGGCAAATTGGATTGCGAGGTTGAGTTTGGAAAGAAGTATAGATGTTATTTTTAAAAGTAGATACAACCATCGATGTCTTCTTAGCGACACGATCCCAGCTGTATTGAATCAATCGCTACCGTGCTGTGAGCGTTATTCACCTAATAATTTAATTTTTAGCCAGCGCTTTAGCCAAGGTCGCTTAACCGGTTCCCATCACTCAAACACCAAAGTTAAGCAACCTTGGGAATGATCGAGGAAGAGTGGGTGACCGCTCTGCCCTGAAACATAAGTGATACCGCTGATTAGAGCAGTTGGAGAATTCGAGAGCTAGTGTAACGGCTTCGTTCTCCTCGACGTCTGCTCGGCAGTCTGGCTTAGTGGAGAAACCTACATGACTGTCAAGGTTAGACCGTTCTTTCAGATGGGACGTAAAGCCGTTGGTGCCCTTGGTACTTTTCAAAAGAAGTAGGCTACGTGCCGGTACCGGGTTTCCCCTCCGCCCATCTGTTCATACTTCACCCTCATCTATCACCACTCATCGTCTCGAATAGCCAAAGTGCATTAGTATGAGACGTTAAGCAAAACAAATCAATCAATCAACCTAATAATTCAAATGATTTGAAGCTAAATTTAGTCATACCATAAGAGACCATCCTTATAAATGTTTAATGTCGTCTACATGTGTTGGAGCGATGCGCATTCTTTGTCGTGAGAAGCAACAGATAAAAACATAGAAACAAAATAACCAAAACTGTGTGATATCCCTGAACAATAATTACAGTAATCAGACAAGTGTAAATGGTGACAATGGTTTGCCCAAATGTCACATAGGTACCACATTTCACACAACAATTTAGCTGAAGTGGACTTTTTCAAAACCAGACAGAACTAGTTTCAATAACTGAACGGCGAATCGGGTGTTCCAGCTGAGTTTTAAGGACGGGATTCATCACCAATCAGGAACAAGGACAGCTGAGTACACATGCACTTGTGAGGTGAGTCCTGGGTCCAGAGTGAACCAGGGAACAACAGCCAACAGAGAAACATCTGGAGCCAATAGTACGGGGTGACATAAAATACTCATAACAACCAATAGAACAACCGAAAGGCAACAAACACAACCAGGAATCAAGAAATCTACGTCAGGATGGCATTTTAAGGTATATCTACTACAACACCAATTCAGTCTGCATTTTAATTAGTCCACACTCTAACTTAAAACTCCTACTTTCAACCAAAAAAGCGTGTGGAATCAACTCAAACAAAACTTAACATCCAAATAACTTCAGTGAAGAAGTAATAAGAGCTCGCGTTATTTTATTTGATACAAAAAAAAATACCATTTACTAAAAAAATTAAACTGATTATTTTATTCATTTAATATATTCTTAGCTTATCACGGTATTTTTGTAATATCCTGATTATTTTCTTTGAATTCACTATTATTACTACTAAATTCATTTTAAATATTGTTCTTTAATTGGCTCACACCCCGAATGATTCTAGCACGGGCAATGTAATTAAGTTTCAAAGGTTTTGTCAACCTTTTTTTTAATATCTGATTTCAGAATTAAAATTAGTCGGTATAACTTATCATGAGAAACTAAAATAAATCTACAATAACAATCTTTCTAATCGTATGTTTCCAACATAAGTAAGGTCAGGGAGTAGCTCTAGCCACAACGTTTTTGGATAAGGTTAAAAAAAGAAGTAAGTAAGTTTTACCAATTGGTAAGTAGTGACATGTTGATTATATTTTTTAAAGCAGATAAATGGAAGAATAAAAAATATCTAAAGGTCTATCCAAAATCCAGTAATTTGGAAATTAATTAAATCCTATACATATTATAAGATTAAAAACATGAATAATAACTACCAAGAATCCATAGCATTATTACGACTGATTTGCACTGTAGAATGCTATGCAAGCTATGAGGACTCTTATTACTATTTATAATACAAATCAAGAAACACAAAGTAAACTTTAATAATTATTGAAGAGAATCAGGTATACTTGTCAATATTTGAATTATTGTAATGAATGTCTGCATTCCAGTCGAAGAAAGGTGTATAGATGGCGCAATAGCATATTAAGCGAGGCTCACGAAGACCAGTTGTGTCATCATCTAAAACAACAAACTTAAATAAAGTTTGTTTACATGGTGCCATGAGTTATTACCCACCTTGGAAACTGTGTGACCAACATAACCTATCACATTCGAGGGAAAGAAAAACTACAGTGATCTTTACGACTCCTATACTATAAGGAAAAAACTAATAAAAAACATTTTATAAAAACCAGTTTTTTTAACTCAAGGCTAACTCAAGATTTTATTACAGGTCAAATCCAACTTAAATTTTTTTCAGTCGTCCGTAGGTGTCCCGAGTGAAAACAGTAGGGCCAGAGTGTGTGATGTTCACCACTTCGCAGTTGACAAAGACAGAGGTAAGTCACACAAAGATAAATAACTTCATAGTAGTTAAAAATTATCACAACAACTCATTAACCCGGAAAATTATTTATTTATTATTTTAAAAAAGTCATGCAAAACGTTAGTACCATTTAACAAAGACCCTTACTACATCTAAATTAATGACAAGAATGATTATGACATGGCGAATGATACACATGAAATAACGACATGGCTACGAACAGTTAACTAATATAAAGAATGTAAATTATAAGAAATATAAAGATAACATTGGTAATGCATGTCAAATATCAACATATGTCTTAAAAGCTGTAAAAACATTATAAAATTGGTAAACTTCATATAATAATAAAAGTATCAAACATTGATTATCTGCCAAAGGACATGGGACGTATACAGTAGGGTGGGCCGAAAAACAACATTTTTTTTTTTTTAAGTCGTAATACCGCGGAAAAGTTGCGAATTGGGAAGACTAAAAAGGGTAAAAAAAAATAAAAAAAATCGGTTTATATCTTCCGGTCGCGCATGTGCTCTAAACTTTTCCAACATTTTGAAAAATTCACATTTTTACGATAATTTTTAACATTTTTAAATTAGCCTCTTCCCGAATGTAAAAGCTCAAATTTTTCATATTTTAAATTTTCTTCTATGTTAAAAATATTAAAAATTATCGTAAAAATGTGAATTTTTCAAAATTTTGGAAAAGTTTAGAGCACATGCGCGACCGGAAGATATAAACCGTTTTTTTTTATTTTTTTTACCCTTTTTATTCTTCCCAATTCGCAACTTTTCCGCGGTATTACAACTAGAAAAAAAAAATCAAAATTTTCCAAATTTTGGAAAACTTTAGAGCACATGCGCGACCGGAAGATATGAACCGATTTTTATTTTTTATTTTTTTTATTTTTTAGTCTCCACAATTCGCAACTTTTCCGCGGTATTACGACTTTAAAAAAAAAAATGTTGTTTTTCGGCCCACCCTAGTATACAGTATACACTACACAGCCAGCGTTCACAGCCATCATGTGCAATTATGGACGTCACTCCTTCCTTGCAACTTCTTTGATATGAGCTTTTTTTTCTTGGATTTTTAGTTGTTTTTTGTTTTCTATAGCTTTTTAAAATGTTGAAAATATCAAAAGACAAAACAAAGAATTTTTAAAAGAAAATATTGTAAAACTTGAATACAAACTGTAGATAACGATACTATTAGCTCATATCAGCATTGTGTACACGTTGGAGACAATAATCACGATAAATGTGCTTTACAAAATGATAAAATCACATTTTATGAAGGAGCTCCTAAATGAAGTGTGGAAATATTCTCACCGCCTCCTCACCTATATTATAAAAAATTAAAAACACTAAACTGAACTTTAGATGGAAACGCCACGACATCTATCGGTGATTTCTTTGTTTATTACCGGCCCCCAAATCGTCCGTAAATCATAACTCACTTGGCTTATGGCATTTGGTTGTGCGTTAATGACCGCGGCTTCTTTTATTCTTCTCTTAAAATCGTCTGTTTCTTTTGAAATTATGTAATATTATCCCATTTAATACTGTGAACAGAACGGCTACAATAATGCTTAGCCAGAAGCGAAACCGGAACAAGTTTATTGTCAACCTTATTTTTATGTTCAGCAATCCTGACCCTGAGGGGGCGTTTGATCTCACTGATATCTAACATTTTAAGTAAGTAACCCAGGTTAAAGTTAATTTGAGTGTTTTATATTTATTTATAACTTCATAATAGTTATGCATTCTTGCATCCTTTAGGCTTTGGGCTCACCGGAAATAAATTCATTTCATTTTCATAAATACTAGTAAATAAAATTATATTTTATTGTCATTATTTTTATTTAAATTTGTATACGACAATTTTACACGTGAAATAAATAATTGTGCTTGTTTTCAATTTGCATACAATTGCGTATTCAATTTGGCCAAGCTTTAAAAAGATGTAGCCAAGGGGCGAAAATATGACATACATTTTATAGTGCGCAAATGAAGAAGCTAACATAGGCTTTGCACTTCTCTTAGATATACGCGTTTGATTGTGTAACGCTATTGGCTGTCTTTTTACAAGTTTGTAATGCGCGTTTTCTATGACGAAAAAGTTTTATGTTGTAAAGCATATTTTCGTACTTCAGTACAATATTGTGAGCGCTGTTTCGAGAGCTACTTTATTAAAGGAAGTATGCAATAGTCGCCGTCGTGAGGTAATGCCTGTCAGTACAGAGCACCGTTTTAGTTCTCTTTTTCGTCTCAACTTATTGGTGTGACAAGGCCATGGGACTCTTCGATGTCGAATTATTGGATTTATTGAGTTAATGTATCTTTGTTAAACGAACCTGGCATTGTAAACGTTAATCAATACATATTTTATTCTCCACTACATTATATCATGCGGTAATAAAATAGTGTCAACATATTACTTAGTTAATTTCTCGTGATACATAAAGCAAGCAGTGGATGCAGTGCCTTCCAAAACAGATTCTCTAGATACAAACAACAGCTACCACATTTTGTTTATTTTGTTTACAATCTGCAGTTGCTAAGATACAATGCTTTTGATTAAATTTACTATGGAAACTGTCGTCAAGTTATGAAAATTGCATTAATATTTAGGTGAGTAAAAATTGTAGATAATAGTAAGAACCACAATAATATGCCAAAAGATCGCTTAGGAAACATAGTAAGTGTCAATGATAGGGCTCGACATTTACGTTTGACGAGGTTCCTCACGATGGCAATATCAGACTGTGACGACGTCAATTGCATACAATCCTAGCCAAAACCTGTGGTAAAAAGTTTAATTCAACCCATTTACATCTCAGATTTGACTTGACCACGTGGTAGAATGCAACTTTTGGAACATCTCTAGGGAGGATGTCACCTCGAATTGTGGTATCAGATTTTTTAGCAGACATTTTGTTTTTGTTTTTTGCGATCATTGAAAAGCTTAGTCGGTACTACCTTAAAATGTACAAAGCTCGTTACGCAGTTGACTAATTTGTGTTTCTTTTACCGATTTGAAGGTAATTGTATGTTCTAAATATTGTATAGAAACAAATTCTAATAATCATATGATTTCATTGTTAAAAAATGCAGACATGGTACAAATGATATAATTAATTTTAGTTAAATGTGATTAAAGCATAAATTAACAAATTTTTTGGTCAGTTAGCGCTGTGTCTTTATACATTATAAGCATTAATAAAAGTAATTCGTGAACCACAGTTATAAAAAAACGATTATTATATGTTTTAGTACATAAGCGTTGAAAGCTGAGCATTTTCAGTGGATTGTACGCTATTTAACAATAATTTTAATCCAACTTACTAACTATCTTAAATTTGGGCATTGTTATTATAGAATTATACACTGCCTCCTAGATGTTGCTCGTGGCTCCTCGTTCCCTGCCTGTCCACGCAACAAGTTTTGATTGTTGACCATTCTAGCGCTAGTTACCGTCCCCAAAAGCTCTTGTTTTGTTTTTGTTGTCAAGTAGAGACGATTAAAATGTCATCTCAGTGTTTTGTAAATTCAGACTTTATGTGTTCAATTTAAATTTAATTTTAATTTAATTTAAAAGTTCAATCTAAACAACAACAAAAATAAAACTGAGCTTTTGGGGCCGGTAACTAGCGCTGCCAGAACAACAATTAACACTGTGCGCGTGAACAGGCAGGGAACGAGGAGCCACGAGCAACATCTAGGAGGCAGTGGTTTAACCAACAATAGGCCTACATGCGAATGGTAAAATCAAATGATAAAACAATGTGATTTGAAGGTTTTTACCGAATAGTTGAATTTATGGAATTTTGAGTTTAACAGTGGAACAAGTGGAAAATTGCGATTTTTACGTGTAAAATTATTTGGCTGCACATATATTCTAGGAAAAAATAATTTAGGATATTTTTATGGTTCTCTGAATATTTCATCTAAATCGAAGCAGTCGGTTGTCCAAACAGTAAAAAAATTAATACCGCGGGTACTGACATGTTCAAATAATCAAAAACATCCGAAAAAAATAATGCAACAAAAGATCATTGGGGGGTTTAATACATGTATTAAAAATTGATAAAAGTTACTTTTTGGCTAATGATCAATAATTAATTACATACAATGAAGATTTTACTCAATTTTCTCACTGCAGAGGATGAAAAGTTAAAATCTTTATAAAAAACAATTTTACTCTAAAAATTATGTTTTTAGAATTGAGTTAATCCTCGTTGACGGTGTTTTATGTAATTATTCACAAAAAGTTCAAAATTTGCAAAAAAAATATATATATTGAGGTCAGTAAAAGTCAAGTAGGTCACATCGCGTTTTTATCATAAACTATCAAAATTTCGAATAAATATCAATTTTCTCAAATACATTTTTCATTTTATACTGATGGTTAGTGGCAATGTAGTCTAAACCCCCAAATACAAAAATTTGTAAAAAAAAACGGCAGCCAAGCTCTCCTTCAAAAGTCTTTGGCTGTGAATGCTTTGAGATAGCCTATAAATGTTGAGCCAAGCATTTCATTCTTTCTCCCTAGTTTCGCATTGAAAAGAAGCAAGATCATTTCGCCTGTTGATGAGCGCCAAGCCAACCATTTTCGTGGTAAAAAAAGTAAAAATTTTAAACTCAAAATCATTAAAAAATTACTTGGCCATTGAATTTGGTTCATTACGAGGAATCTAAGAAGTCAGTGGCCAAGTAATTTTTTTATGATTTTGAGTTTAAAATTTTTACTTTTTTTTACCACAAAAATGGTTGGCTTGGCGCTCGTCAACAGACAAAATGATCTTACTTGTTTTCAATGCGAAACTAGGGAGAGAGAATGAAATGCTTGGCTCAACTTCTATATCTCACAGCATCCACAGCCGAAGACTTTTAAAGGAGAGCTTGGGTGCCGTTTTTTTTTTTTTTTTTTTTACGAATTTTGGTATTTGAGGGCATATCACATCTTTTTGTTGTTTGTTTCATATCAAGGCGTGAAATACGTGAAAAGGTGGATACAGTGCCTTTAAAACAGATTGTCTAGAACAAAAGCTACCATCTTTTGTTTTTGTTAACAATCTGTAGTTGGCAATATACAATGTTTTTATTAAATTTCCTAGGGTAAATGTCGTCTTGGGTTTTTGTGTGGATGATTTGTTGACCGGACTATAACACATTGACGCATAAATATAATCAGCAATTAAAATATTCAAATTGTATTTACGACCTAACGTTTTCCCAAAGTTAAGGGTGGTAGGGAACAGTGGGGGTGAAATATCGCTTGCCTCCCGGCGGATTATTATTTTTCATATTATTATGTACCATCATGCCAAATTTCATGCTAATAACTCATTCGGTGCCTTCATGGTGAATGCTGGAAATCAAGGTAAAAATAATATAAACTATTGGGGATGGAGGTTGAAAGGTAAAAATAATATAAACTATTGGGGATGGAGGTTGAAAAAATGTGGTTTAGGAAATGAGAATAGGCTGATTGGGTTAAAACACGTGTAAACATAATTTTAATAACTAATTTAAATAAAAATTCAATTTTGGGTTAGAGCTATGAATTATTCTAATTTTAGGGGATGACTTGGGGGTGGAACATTGCTTGCCTCTCGGCGGAAGTATATAAGTTTGAGGTACATCTAAGTGTGGTCAAAGTTTCATACTTCTAAGATGTACCGTTTTCTCTGTAGGCTCTTATTCCTCTCTGTCAGAATCCCTAGCTAGCTAGCTAGCCAGCCAGCCAGCCGGAAGGTTTTTGACGATTTTTACCCACTTTTTTAACACAGAACGGATTATCGGATCGGGCTGGTTTTTTTTTGTACATCATGGACCACATATCAGGTCATATACCGAGTTTCAAGATTGTTAATCTTTCGGGACGGCGTGTGCAGATAGCTGAAAACCCCCCAACTCGGGTAGGAGTAAACAGGGTCGAGTTATCACCGCCTACTAGCAGCCGCGTGCGCTTGGCTGCGGGCGAACGACCGTCGCCCTAGATTTCAAGTAACAATTGGTCAAAAGTCGAAAAAATATTTTTTTACTTACCAGCTTAATTACGTATATAACCCGAAATTCAAATAAATCCAAGAATAAATAAGAAAATTGAAATTTTTTGCCACCACCTTGTTTTTTTTATGGCTTAAGATAACAAATTACAATTTACCTCCTCTTCGTATTCAGTGCATTTTAATTTAAGTGAAAATAACTAAGAAAACGCTTTAGTCCCACCGCGTTGATGGATGAGGTTTTTTTGTAAGTCTTTTGTTTGCGTAGGACCACTTTTCCTTTACAAGTGCATTTTGAATGCATTGTAGGTGATTGTTGTCAAGTTTCTACTATTACTTGTTAATTGTTATTATAAACCTCAAAAAACTCATATTAAAACCTTTATTCTATGGATTCTGGCCAACTTTTTCAACTTTTTCTTTCAAAAAGCCATACATAACCATTACCTTAATGTACATGTGAAATATGAACGTTGTAGCACCACCCGTTTGGTCAGAATCGGCCCAAATGTCACTAAAATATCGCACCAAAAATCGGAAAAAAAATCGTAAAAGTACGATATTCATGAGAAATATTTCTTCGATTGTACCCAAAAACAAAACACCTCTAAGTTCAGAGATTTCGAAGGTCCCCTCAAATTTTCACCAACATCGCATATGCCATTTTTCCAGTAGAAA
Source organism: Sweltsa coloradensis (assembly GCA_024449915.1). Taxonomy (NCBI): domain Eukaryota; kingdom Metazoa; phylum Arthropoda; class Insecta; order Plecoptera; family Chloroperlidae; genus Sweltsa; species Sweltsa coloradensis. Next base: position 33,985 of record JAMZAV010002267.1, on the reverse strand, counting down.
GCGATCAAACACACAAAAAAACAAACAAAAAAAAACAAAAACAAACAATAAACAAACAAACAAACAAACAAACAAAAACACCCGAGCTAAATTTTTTGGGGGTCAGTGAAATTGAAGTCTTCGCTTCGCTCATCCAATTAAAATCGGACCAAATAACAGAAAAATTAAATTCGGGACGCCACCTTGAATTGTATTTTTGAATATGTAGGATATCAGAAAAAGCCAAATTTAATTTTGAATTCAAAACTAAACCCAGGTGCTCAATACACACTTTGAAACCAAAATTCAATCAATTCCAGGAATAAATTAGAAACTTGATATTTTGGACGCCATTTTAGATTTTAGGGGCTTCACATAACAAAATTTCAATTTTAAACTCGAATTTCAATTAGCATAATGGGAAATCCCTAGACCTAAATATGATTTTTCAAAAATGCAGTAAATACGTCTGAAAAGTAAGTAAAAAGAAAGAGGGACATAATAAAAGAGCAGATTATTATTTTGATTTTTTTAACGGGACTTAGCCTCAGAAACAACAATTATATTCAAATTGCCCGAATAAATCCAGCTATCTTCAAAATTGAATTTTGAGCAGCGGTTTTTTGGATGAGCGTAGCGAGCGTAGCGAGCGAAGCGAGATTCCATTTCACTACACTGAAAAAAATCGGAATGTTTTTTATGTTTTTTTTTTTTGTTTTTTATTTCTTTTTGTATTTTTGTGTGTTTGTTAACGATTCCGGCAACCATACTCCGATTGTGATGAAATTTTATGGAGGCCTTCGAAATCTCTGAACTTAGAACTGCACGTTTTTGAGCGCAATCGGGAAATTTTTTTCATAAAAAACGCATTTTACGATTTTCGAATTTTAAAAATTTCTTCGACTTAAACTCCTACATGCTTTATCCGATTGTAATGATTTTTCACAGAATTTATTTATAATTAAGATATTCGTGGAAATTTGAGCGTAATCGAAAAATTATTTCTCATGAAAATCGAATTTTACGTTTTTTTCATTTTAAGCATTCTAGACTTATAACACCTACATGCTTTATCCTATGTAATGATTTTTTCACAGAACCTTTATTTTATGAATTAATATATTTGTGTTAAAATTTGAGCGCAATCGAATAACTATTTCTTATGAAAATTTCATTTTTACGATTTTTTTATTTTTTAAAAATTACTATTAATTAAAAAAATAAAGTTAATTTTTTATTTAATTTCATTTATAAAAAAAAATCTTCGATTAATTAATGATTTTTTCACAGAACAACAGTAAAAATCCGCGTAACACATGGCAACTTAGTGCACCAATTACGCTCATCCAACAACGCGGCGGGACTTAAGCGTTTTCCTAGTTGTATATTGTTTCTACACTTCTTTATCCACAACCTAAATGAAAGGATTAATGGTTTTCTATATAGTTTCTTAAGTTGCACGGGTTTTTTCGCCCATCGGTCCAATTTCAAATTTTGTAACGGTTAACGAAAAAAATCGTGCAATGCCAGAAACTACAGACAACCAATTTATTTAGATAAATGAGTATAGAAACAATATATAAAAATCCGCTGCTCAAAACTCAATTTTGAACTAGCTGGATTGATTCGAAAAATTTGAATATAATTGTTGATTCTAAGGTAATGTCCCATCAAAACAATTTAAAAATATAATCTGCTCTTTTATTAAGTCGCTCTTTCATTCTACTAACTTTTCAGACGTCTTTACCGTTCTTTAGAAATCATATTTAGGTCTAGGGATTCCCCTTAAAGTGAAAATGAATAAAATCGTACAATTAGAGAGAAAAAATTTAGGCCGCCATCTTGGATTTTAGGGGTCTATGTGTACAGTTTTCAGTGGCCAAATATTCATAAATCACCTGTAGGGTATGCCCAGCCATTATGCCAAATTTCATGCTTTTATACTAAATATTAAGTATTCTGAGACCATGCCGCCGGACTATTTTGGAACATTATTGACATTTTGTTTTGTTTCATAAATAAAAAAACGTTTCTTGAAAAAGTGGTGTGCAATCTCCCACGAAACGTCAAATGTGTTCTTCTAGACTTAACGGAAATAATCGCTTCTTATAAGATATTTTAAACAAAAATATAATCTTCAACGTTTCAAAAGTCAAAGCTTTCATTCTCAAGAAGACAGTTCGTAAAACCAATAATACCAAAGCATAAAATACTACATAAACGAAACAATATTAATCAAGTCACTCTGCCTAACAATAACAAACGACTACATTATACCTGCAGTGAAAACTCTGAAACCAGATCACTATGTTCAGCTCTTTTTTTTTACTTCTTGTCATCATTCTCACAGGCTGATTTTGTTATTCAACTATCATTGTTGGAAACAACGATAAAACAAAATTAATAAAGGTGCAAAGTGGGATATTTGCGTGATAACGCGCAAAATTGTTGAACACCGTTCAAGCCCTGATTAGACAGCGCACCAAAATGCTTATCAGCGCACCGCGGCTCGGCTGCGGCGCCCTACCTGGCAACTAGAAAGAGATACAATCACGCAGTTGGCTAAATACGTGTATAACTGTTTAAACTTCTAAGCGTCTCGGATCCGTTGATGACATTATTTGTTGATCGGGCTGTTTTGTCGCTATGATATTTGATAAATCCCCTTCCAATGTTTCAAATACCGACTTTTCAAATAACGACCCTTTTTAACCAGAAGTTGCCATGTGGCATCACAAAGTTCTAAGATATTTGGGGGGTAAATTATTATTTTTTAAATTGACCGTGCACATTATTTATTTTTTTATTTGGTGAATAAAAAATAAATGCATTTATCCCCAATTTAATGGGACCAACAGAGCCTTTTTCAGAGAAGATTTAAAATACTCATCTGCTAAAAAGGTTAAAAACGGGAAAAATGTGTTTAGTCCCGGAAAAGTAATGAATTTCCAGTACTGCTGCTATTTTAGATACACTAAATCTAAAATATGCAACAAAAAACAACAGAAAACCACTTGTTTTCGGAATGCACTCAAAATTAATTTTTAATAATAATTGAGATTTTATTTCAAATCCAAAATTTCACAAAAATTGCTTAAAAATCATGATCAAAAATCCAAAAAATTCCTAAATTCTTAGAAAAATAATCAGAATTTCAAATGGTTTATTACAATTACCAAATTTAGACAAATTTAAATAAGGATCTAAAAATGTTGGACGTTGGCAGGTATATCAAACAACACAGAACAACACTATAGAACAACCCGCTCAATAAATAATGTACTTGTATATTATTTGTTGTGTGTTTACATTTTACTTTCGATGTGGATTCAACATAATTGTGTCTTTGTTCTTGTTTTAGATACCCACGTAATACTCGAAGCAATAGCTAGCCACTTCCTATCAAGTCTATAGCCGAGTCTTATAACAACCTTTGTTAACCAGGCTGATCTACTCTTATAAGAAACTCAAGGACATTAACATAAGAAATACAAAATAACAAAGGTGATATTTGTATGTTTTTTAATTGCGATTTTCGGGCTTAATTCTCAGCCATGTTGAGGTTTAGCAATACTTTGAGTAGGCAAACATGGCGGAGTGCGCATTCATTTGCTAGCGGAAGACTACAAGGACCCACCCTAAATAAAGGTGCGCCCGGACTAGACCTCCGTCGTCTCGATTGTCCTTCCGGATCGTCCATTCAAGGAGACACGTCGCGCTTATTAAGTTCCCTGAAGGTAAAAGAAAATGTAACCGATAATTTAAGCCTCATTGATGATGACACACAGATAGTTCGACAACACACTTTAAGGATGTTACGTGAAAACATTGTCAGTGACGAAATGTACGACATAGCATCGTATTTCAACACAAATGAAAATGATGCCATGTATTTATACAACAGTGCTTTCATTTTAGCTGCAAAAGCTCTGAACTATCACATGTTTAACGACGGAGCGCTGACGGAAAATCAGGCAAAGGTGAATGCCCTGATAGAGCTGTTCATAGTACAGTCCCTAATGCATGATGATATACTCGACAACGCGACCGTCCGATACAAAAGTCCATCGGCTTTCGTTGTTTGGAACAAGCGCAAGGCTGTCATAGTTGGCAATATGATTGTGTCTATAATGAGTAGCGAAGCATGTAAACTGAGTCAAGACACTGGTGCAAACTTTTGCCTTGCAACTGAGAACATGGTTCAGGGTCAGTACCAATGTAGTATGACAAGCTTTTCTTATGGAGATCGGTTAGGGCATTACTTGTCGGGAACTGAATTTAAGACAGGATATCCCACGTCTTATGCGTTTAAAGCTCTAGCGCAAATTGTTGGGGCGAGTGAATTGCTGACTAGTTGCTTGACAAAACTCGGCTTTTACCATGGAATGTTCCTTCAAACTGTGGATGACATTGGTGATTTCGAGGCGGATCTGCGAGACGGTCATGCCACAGCCATGGTGATACTTGCAAGCAAGGAACACCCCGTTCTAGAAGAGATGATTATGAGGAGGTTCCAACAAGAAGGCGACGTGGAGAAGGCAATTGAACTGGTGAATAACTCGAATGGAAGGGAAGAGGCCAATAACATTGTTGTAAGATATTTGTCACAGGCAATGAATTACATGGACAAACTGGCCGATTCCCAGTATATAGATGTACTCAAGATGATAACCCGCCGTCAATTCGAGAGAAAGGTAACACACGAATAAATCTTAATAATTATCGAAAATGTATGTACACCTTACAGTGTTGATTCGAGCATAAAGCGCGCGACTCTGATTCGGGAGATTCGAGACGGCAATCCTGACTGAAGGTTTTTTCTGACGTTTTCTTCAGGCGTTAATACGAATGCAAGGGATTGAGTCCTCTCAATCAGTCCTCGAACTATCTCCAATATACCTAGATATAAACCTGGAAAAGGGGCACACATTGCACCCTGGGCATGCTTCCCACGATCAATAGAGTATTTGGGATCCAATTGGTAGGCCAAGGATATTCCTTGACCTATCATTAGACTGTCAATAAACGTTCATGCGTGTGTGTATCTTTCTGTCGCGAGTCGCTCTCAGGAATGTAAGCTTACGTATTTCATTAACACTCCATTCTACAGCATGAGTCAATACTTACGAACAAAGTTAGTCATTATTTCCCCCTCATAACCATATTCCGACAGTTTATACTGTGTATCTTCTTCTGTGACTTCTGGGATCTTCTATGGTGACGTGTACTGTTAGTGTTTCACCGACATTTGAATATTGTTTGTGTTCATATTTCTTACTATTGCGTATTACAATTTTCTTAATGGTTAAACCTCGCAGCTTTTGGTGTTGCTTCCACTTTTTGTTGGGAGTGCGAATAATACATTACCACTTAAAAGGGCTATTTACTCGAAAAACGTTTTTTTTTTTACATAACCTGTAGCATAAAACTAGACTAAGATGACCGATTAAAAAGTATATTTTCTATGATTTTTCACGATTTGTTAAAAAGATTTTTTAACCAGAAATTGGCGAAAATTGGCGTTGTGGGGAATTTCTTAAATTGGGTTAAACCTGCTAATTTTTTGGTCCACATAGAAACAGAGCATCGTACCAATCAAAAATGGCCCTTTATAACATCGTGACTTGAACTGTGCAAAAATGTGTACATTCTAACACGCAAAAATATGCCCTCTAGAATCACACTCATTTTTGGTAATTTTGACCGAACCACTTGCCCTATTGCGAACGAAACATAGCAGATTTACAGAAAAGTCTGCCGAGTACGTCAATAATGGCCAGCATTTTTTGGATCAAAATCCCCCAAGCTCACGGGGCATAAAATATCGTCCCCACATTATTTCTTATGGGAGATTTTTGCCAATGGGACCTGGCTCAAAAATTACCAAGTTTGGCATTTTTAACCCCGTCATAGTGGACCCAAATAATTTTCTGTTACTTTCTTAATATGACTAGTTAGCCAGAATGAAGTATGAATGTCCCTTTAATAGCGCGGGACTTTACGGCAACCACTAAGTCCAACTTCACTAAATGTTTTCAATAAAATGTCTTCAATATTCTACATGAGTCTTGATTAGTTAGCTCACCATTTAACTAGGGTCCACAGTCGGAGTTTGTATTTAATTTATGTATATGTAATAATTAGCATGAGTTCATAAATATCTTACAAAATCAAATCCCCGATTAGCGTGTTAAAAGATTATAAAAATGATGTATCTTGTAAACAATAACGTTAAAAATGGTGAAATAGTGTATACATGGAGCCAGTTTATAACATTAGCTGTTTTATACGCATAAGGTGTAAAATTTGCGAAGGCGTTGGATCTGATACTGTTTGTCACATACACCTACGGATACTGTACTCGATTGAGCATCTCTTTGAAATTAGTGGTTATTTCTTAGTAATGCCCATTTTCTTAATTTGCATACTACTATACGTGCAAGTTTAGTGCGTTAAAATTTGAATATCACTTGGCAAAATTGTGCATTTGAAATAAGGACTTGTATTTTCAATAAAACTTTCTCGAAGAATTTTACACAAGGCTTCGACTAAAGTCGACTTAATTGGAATTATATCATTTTTTTAAAGATGAATAATAGGGTTAATGGCAAAACTTTGGTTTCAGTAAAAAATATAGTGTTTAATACATTTTTCTAAACGCAAATACTACTTATTTTTAATTGTGATTTTTTTTATTGATATCCAAATTTAACTTTACAAATGCCATTTATGAATCTGTGATGGACGAATTGATTTGGTTAGTACCGCGATTTGTTTTACTTATTATGAGTGAACAATGTATACAATGTACATACATTGCATACATACATTACATACATACATTACATACATACAATGTATATTTATAATGTAAAATGTTTACATGTGCGTTTTTCTTGATAAAACTTGGTTGTTCAGACTGTCTTAATCAAATACATATTTGTCAATTTTATCAATGAGCAATGATTTAAAGTCGAAAAGTACATTGATTAAAATTTAAGAAAAACTGTACACTTTTATTAATAGTTGACGCGTTTGAGACTCAATTCATAAGACATGCTTATGCACCAGTTTCACATCCTCTTCTTTGGTTATGTTTAATTTCTCTTTTATTAAACATGTAAATTTAATTAAAGTGTAGGTCATATAATCGTAATCCAATAATATACTGTCATATAATTTTTACGTGTCATGAAGTTCGAAACAATCTAACCTTTGAAACAAAATAATTAATGTGAATATCAAGGGAAAAGAAAACATCATTTTATTGTTATTTAGGCATAATAAGAGGTACGTGACGATAGCATTTTCAAGTGTTCTTTTCAAGCATTTTGTGGCATCCTTTTTTATACCTTCAACCGCTTGAGTATGAATGTTTTCATATTAAAAAAAAAATATGTCATCAAGGTTGAATTAATATCAACTGTATACAAATGTGTATAAACATATTATAGATATTGTGCCAGCAAGATTCAAAGTACAAACACAAATCAATATAATTTCACGACATATTTAGGTGGTAGAATTCTAAAGAACATGACTGTACAAGATCGAAATTCTTGCAATTCATGGGGATTAAAATCGCATTTGTTTTTAGTAATAGGACGGGAAAGATCATTCACCTTACACATTGTGTTGGGCACATTGATATTAAACCCCTATAGTAGGCTAGATTAGCAGTCTCCTATACCTCCGCACGGGCGCGAGCGTAGCAAATTGAAGCCTCAGCCGGCCCATTTCAAGATGGCGATTTGGTGTTTTAATTATGCTTTTTTAATGCAATAAAGTATTTTACTGGATTGTTTGATATGGTTTTAGCTTGTGCAGCATGGTATTAAACAAAAGAACAAACACAAGTGATTGCATAAGGGAATTTAGTAATCATTTGGTGTTAAAAGCTAGATGCTTACCTGTCAACCTGGCGCAATCTTGAGAACTATTTGGCACAAATCGCTCCATTGATTAACATGTAAACTGTCATTTTAGATGGCTTCTAATTGAGGAAGTGGACCACCGATGCTGTCTACCAATTATATTGGATGTCTATGGTTGGGCAATACGAGAGTTTCAGAATGGATTTCGCAGCGCAGTATCTACTAACCTTGGTCGACTGGAGGGCAACGAATGCAATCTTAACATGGCTTCGATTGAGGATAGAAAGTATTAAGGTATTTTTCATCGCCAACACTGATTAAAAATGTCTACGACGCAAAATGTCAATGTATCGGATAGATAAGGTTCTTCCAGTGATATTGAAATACTTTTTGGCAGACACGAAACTGTAGGTCTACTTCTAAAACGTCGTAAGAAGGCAGCTGGCATAGCCCTTAGACCTGCTTTTACAGGGTCCCAGCTTTTAAATGTTTGTTTATAAAACCAGAGCCTTAATTTCCATTGATTCCTTCTGAAATGTAAATAACAGATATAAGAATACATATTCGATTGGTTTGAACTGACAAATGCCATGCAGCTTTGAGGAATCTTCAATAAAATCCACCCTTTAAAGGGGCTAAAAACCCCAAAAATTAATTTTTACCTCGTGATCTATAGCACAATACTACACTTAAATGACCGTTTAAAAAATTATATCTTGTAACTATGATTTAACACGATTTTTTTTATTTTTTTGAACCAGAAATTGACGAAATTGGTGTTTTGGAAAATTTCCTAAATCGGCTATAACCTGCTTCGTTTTTGGTCCACATAGATACTAGAGCATAGTACCAATCTAAAATGCCCCTTAATAACATCGTATCTTGAAACTGTGCCCAAATATACCCTTAAACACGCAAAAATATGCATTCCAAAATCACACCCCATCTTGGTAATCAGCATATTTTGACCGAACTACTTGCCCAAATTACAAAATAACAAAACAAACAGTCAAAACCAGTACTTAAATGGCCAAATATCAACCTCAAGGTCACGGCAAAAATATGTTTTTTTGCACGGAAAAAGTCATGTTACAATGGAGTCATCCATATTTTCGAATATACTGCGACTCGGCAAAAATTCATTCATAACTAAAAAAAATATGTTTTTGGGGAAACATTCGCAAAAATACTCAATTGCATGAAATTTTTGGAGTCATAAATCTCGAAGGTGCACGGAGGATAAATATAGATCGCAATTGTTTTTTCTTTAATGGAGATTTGCATCGTTTGCGGACCTAGTTTTGAAAAAATTCGTGTAATTTGACAATCGAAAATTTTTGAAGAATCGCATTTCGCTGGCCACCATAAATTTTTCTGTTGATTGCTAAATTCATTACTAGTTTGCCTGAATGAAATATATTTTTTGAGTTTAGTGGTTAAATACCCCTTTAACAAGTGTTTAGATGGCGCCAATGTAATTTTTGCCCACCAGTCGGCCATGACATTCGGTGTGACGTCATCTGAAACTCTCGTATGGACAACATCCTTGTTATTTTTAACGGAATCTACATTCTCCTAGTTTGTTCAAGTTTGTCTTGTTTCAGATTGTGGCAGATGGGAAGACGAAGATTTTCAACTTTTAAGACATCACAATATTGGCTCCTTATCAATAAAAAACAATCAATCAATAAGTCAGTTGGTGCAATCAGTAGCATTGTTGTTATTGAATGAAAAGCGATGTATAAGATTGGGAATGTGATGATTCGCCAAAACTGGCGCCGTGCACGTGAGTGTTTGAATAAACGCCTGTTCGTTTCAACTACACTGTCGAGTGCACGTGCACTAGAGGTTTGTCGTCTAGATAACCGTGTTGTTAAGTCGGCCAGTCGTAAGTCTCGCTTTCTGAGTTCATCGGTTGCTGAAGAAGAGGATGTAAACCCTTTCAGCCTCATTTCGAATGATATGGAAAACGTTTACAACAGGCTAACGGAGGCGCTTCGGAATAAAATCACCAACAGTGAAATGTACGACATTGCAACTAATTATCACCACAATGCCCTAAAAGACAACCTTGGAGCTACAGCCGCAATTGCAATTCTCTTCAGCAAAATTCTTAACTATCATAGGTATAAGGATGGAACCCTAATGGACGCCCAACGAGATGTGATTTCTATTTTTGAATTGATCTTTATCCATGCAGTTTTACACGACGACATTATCGATAGCGCCGACGATAGGCATGGATCACCTTCTGCCCACAAACTATGGCTCCCGTATAAGGTGATTATTACTGGAAATATGGTGTTGGGCATAGCTTGTAGTGAAGCATCGAAATTGAGCAATTATGTATATCCAACAATCCTTGAAATGCACCAACTTTCTCAAAAAGGACAAATGATAGATTACAGGGAAATTGTAGACGGTGATATATTGGGTCACCACTTGATATCACAAAGTCATAAGAAAGGAATAATTGTCAAATATGTAGCTAATGCTACTGCCCGAGCTGTTAAGGCCAGCGATTCACTTATAAATACCATGACTCAATTGGGTTATAATTTGGGCATGTGTTTTGGCTTCATCGACGACATCCAAGATTTCGATGAAGACTTGAGATGTGGTAATATGTCGGCTCCGGTAGTGTTTGCAACGAGGGAATATCCAGAATTAAAAGAGATGATATTGCGACACTTTAGAGAAGAAGGGGACAAGGAGAGAACAATTGAGTTGGTGAATAAATCCCAAGGATTTGAAGAGTCTCGAGAATATGCGAGAATGTATCACAGATTCGCAATGGACTATTTACATTTGCTAGCCGATTCTCCGTACAAGGAAGCGCTTAAGACAATTGTAGAGTTGGCTCTGACAAGAATTGAACCTGAGGCTGGGAAAAAACTTCATGGTAGACTTTTGAGTAGATTACCACAATAATTCGTACGTAAAAAGTGTATTCAAGACACATCTTCACGTTTGACGTCAAATTAAGTGGTGATCTATTTATAATCTGTTTTACTTAATTATGGTCTTATTCCTATAAACTTATCTTGTAATATATCTTTGTATCAGACAATTTTGGTATCAAATATTCAGAAAACAATGTAATTTTGGTGATTGGTGTATTAAATGTGTCTACCTCATTTTTTGTAACTTGATATAAAATATTATATGTGTACTACCTCATTTTTTGTAACTTGATATAAAATATTAAAACATAATACTAATGTTGACCTAACAAGTGATTTAGAGTATAGACATAGTGTAGATTTAAAGGATTTTTGGCCTCACTGGAGTTGAAAAGAGAAGTGCATCGCGAAAACCTATAAATACATTATTTCTTGATAAAAAAAAGTAATATATAATATGTAACATATAATAACATAATAAAAGAGTGTAAAAATGTAACAAACATGGGTACTTTTTAACACGAAATAGGGAGCGAAGCTCAAAATCATCAAACGTTCAACAGTATCATTGGTGTAGGTGCCGGGTAAATACGAATTCCTCTTGTCTGACCCTCTGACGCCAAGGTCACCAAAAACTTACTTTAACATCTTTGTTGACAACGCCAACAACGGTGACTTTGGAGCCGTCCTAGCAACGAAGCACATAATAAATTCAGAGTCGTTCTGAATCGGCCTTGTTGATTCTGGCGTAGATCCGTGGGTGTTTGCACTCTCCATACTACAGATTGCTACATTTTCTATTAAAAATATTAATCTCTGGTTGGTTATCGCTCACTCGTCGATTGTGTCGGGGCCTACAGTGTTGGCTTAGTCGCTTTGGTTTAATGTCCCCCACTGAAAATCTGTTATAATAACTGAGTGGGTAGACTCTAAACACAATTTATTTATTTATTTATAAACGTATGTATCACTATAAAAACCGAAACATACCTGAGATTGACAAACAGTTTTTGTTGGAATGATTTAGTTTGCCCTCGGGGTCATGGTTCGGGGTTAGACAAACAACACAAAGACCGGCACCTCCACCAAGAAGACTACTATAGTCGAGCAATTTTATTTACGTCAGTTGAATAAGACGCTTCACTCCATATTTTGTATACTCCCTTATCCTCGCATGTTGTAAAATAGGGAAAAGTTATCCTTTTGTGCCTTTTGCAATACATGTGAATTTGACTGGAATCCATAGTTATCAGGCAAGTCGAGTACAGTTTACTTTACGGAAGTGATGGCGAGGGGTCGGCCCAATGACCATTTGAGCCGCTAACCCCCAAGCTCAGAGCTCTAAGCTTAGCGACTATTACAAAACAATCAGCACAATCTAAGAGCGCTATCTACAGCCAGACAGTGCTACCACACTTCGTCTGATGGCGGCAAGGGTTTAGTGGAATCGATTCTCGCCACTGTGTCTACCACGCAGTACTCTGATTCAGAACGTCACTGGCTCTATTCTTACACTTCAGATAACATTCTAAACATCGAATGATTACTAGGGATGTGTATTTAGCATTTTCAATTTCCACTTCATAGGGAAAATTCGTTTTACTTTATAGAATTAAGTAGCATATTTTATTTATCCATCTGCTTAAAAAAAATTGGCGAGTTTTGCTTTAAATTTAATTTTATAATTTAAGTCCTAAAGTTTAATTTAAAATTAGTAAACAAAAAGCAAGAATATAATGGTAAATAATAAAAATGGGAATGAAGAAACCTAATTTCAAGCCAAAAAATATAACATATTTGGTGGAGGTGCCGGGTCCGAAAAATATATGATTTTAAAAATTTCAACTGAATTTGTCAAACTTCGTCGATGACTTCGGCGCTGGCAGGGTTGGCTGGGTTTGCTTTAAATAAACGAAGTCCCCAACTGAAAATCAGTTATTATCAGTTATAATATTACAGTGGAAAGACTCAAAATGTGATTTTGTATGTTAGCATGTAATTAAAAAAATTACTTACTAATTCATAGATTAAATACCAAAAATATAAAATTTTAATAGGACAGTGTAGCTTTAGATACGTATGACTGGACACGTGACTTTACACGAGCGATTAGACACTTGGTGAATGGCGTTCTTGGTGGAGGTGCCGAGTCCGAGGAAAACTTAATAATATTAGAATTTCCACCGAATCTGTACAAAGTCGTCGATGATGTCAGCGCCAGATGCAACGTTGCCAGCTCCCGACAATAACCCTGTTGCACGGATACTGTGTCTGTGTTCCACGAGAGCACAAGAAGCCAGAAACAGTAACCAGACTATGACGCTCAGGTAAGTTATACGGTGTAGTTGTTGTTTGTGTGTTTGCGTCTGTTATCTCCGTCACGCTGACCAGACACGTGATATGGGTCAACGCCGACTTTAAAACTCGACCGCTTTCTGGTGGAGAGTTGTGAAACTAAACGTACATTGTTCCTGAGAAGGGGCTGACAGTAGCTTCATAATTCGGTTGACTAATTATTATTGTCGTCGCTGAGTCTACAAAGTCACGCGGCCTAGGTGAGAGTGTGCGAGCAAGGCGTACGGGAGTCTATTTACTAACTAGTTTGTGATCTATATTTATATTTACAACTTTGTAAATATAGAATAAATCATGCTAAACTTAACGATCGAGATTGACAATTTACTAAATAGACTCTCTGTGCTAACATTTCCTTAAGATTTTTTTAAAAATATTTCTTTAAGAGTCTGCAATACCAGTGAATTTTTTCTGGAACTCTTCCTGAAGACAGTTTTAATCGGATTGCTACCAGCTTTTGCACATATTTTATGGTCGTGTATATACAGTCTTCTATAGAAACACATTTTTTAAACCATCACAAAAATCTTAATTAATTAAATTAAATTTTGGTAAAATCATAATTTTTTTTAAATATATATTTCCTTAAAAGAGTCTGCAATACCAGTGACTTTTTTCTGGAACTCTTCCTGAAGACAGTTTTTATCGGATTGCTACCAGCTTTTGCATATATTTTATGGTCATGTATATACACTACAGTCTTCTATAGAAACACATTTTTTAAACTATCACGGAAAATCAAAATTATTAAATGATTTTTTGTAAAATCATCAAAATAGATATATTTCGGAATTTCTGTGTGAGTAATGCGCAATATTAGTTTGTGATATTTGGCGATAGAAGAGTGACCATATAGCCTTGCTTGACAGTAACACAAAATTGCATATCGATCAGATAACAACTGGAAGTAGGAAAAGTTAAAAAAAACCTTTAAAATAGGTATAGTTAGACACGCAAAAAAGTACGCTATTGTGCCGTGTATGAGTATTTCTATTTACAAAGTTGTCGCTGACGGTCGACAATAACTGTCGCACGATCGAGTTAGTAAAAAGAGCCCCAACACTCTGACAACTCACCGACCGCGGGGGCTCATGCCTAGCGTGAGAGGCTCTGGTTCGAGAGGTCACGGGTTCGAAGCACGCCACCGGCAATACTGATAGAAGTTTCTAAGAGTTTCGTTTTAGTCGTTAATGAGAATGCAAAAGATTGAGTGCTCTTAAACAGCCCTAGGACATTCCCTTAGACATCAGCTGAAGAGGGCATTGCATTGCATCCTGGGCAGGATTTAAACAACAAATTTGGAAATTAAAACTAAAAAACACGGTCATTATTTTTTAGTTAATAACTTGCTTCCTTGAAGTACTAGTACAATAACTACATATATACACAGACGGTCAGGTATTATAGTAGAGAAATACAAGTATTTTGTTAAATATTCGCAATTAAATTCTACACCATTTAACTCCTACGATAAGCTTAACCCTAGCCACTTGTATTACTTATTTTGTCCATTTTCACGCAAACAATATTTGTAGACAAATTGAAATTGGATAAGTTCCATATATAAACAGAGTGCATTTTGAAAATGTGTTAAAAAAGAAACAGTTTCAAATATGAAAATGTTATATTTGTAATATTTATTAATATTTTCCATTCTCATTTACAACATTTGAACATGTTTCAAATTCAAAGTTTGAAGATTTATTTAAATTGAAAAATTATGCATCTCCATCGATTTAGTGGTACATTTTAAGCATAAAATACATATAACTCATTTTTAAAAGCCAGGATAATAATTCGATTTGAAACTCAGACTTACATTTGATGTCATTTTGTATCACTCTTTTCAAAGTAAACTATCATAGATCACACCTTTATGAAAAACCTTATGTGTCAAGTATAATGTAAAAATATATTTTTAAGTTCATATATTAGTTTCTCACTACAAAGGCGTGTGTAAATTGTAATACATAGTATAGGAAGTGCAGTCTTTAAGAAAAACTAACGATGAAATGTCGATAAAAATAACATGTTAAGTGATTTCAATCAACTTTGTGATTACTATTTCGTTACATAGTCGTTGATCGAGTTCGTCACGCTAACATTTCATCTTTATCGCAACTAGCAATCAATGATGCGAACGCTGCAAGCGACGGTCTAACGATGCAGGCTGGAGTATTGGGCGCCGGGCGGGCGTAGAATGGAATGAAATCGAATACCAGGCTCAAACGGTTCGACTAACGAGTCGATGAAGCTCTTTGATCAAAGGACGTTGCATACACAGCTGCACATGGCAAACACGAGTGGGAGCAATTATTCCGACTAAAAGCTACATTATGTAGTATATTGTTTTAAACTACATCATTCTCGTGAATTTAAAAGTATCAGTTTTTACTCGTTACCCAAAATCACATAAAAGTCAGTGTGTTTTTACCTTTTTCAATAAGTCAAAAATGGAAAATCAGATCCTAGAATTTGTGTTGACTCACACCAATGACGTATTAGAACATTAATAGTTAAAATTATATTTTACTTCTACTGCAAACTTAACATACATTTTGGACCACTTTTTAACCTCCAAAATTCACCCCAAAAAGCATGTTTGGGTGGTTGTTACTAAGAATATGTTATATTTACATGTCACATTTAGAAAGCAAGTAAACATTGCAAATAATGGTATTTTACACAAGTTTTGGAAATAGCTAAAATAAACTCTGTTGACCTATTTACTGTCAAGAAATTTTTAAAAAAGATAAAATGCTCTGATAGACATGTATTCACTCTAACTTGACACACTGGTGAAAACTACAACCATATTGGACAATCTGAAGAACTTCAAAGCGTTCCATAATAACACCTGAATTCCGTATCAAAATCTGGTTGTCAAGCTCAAACAACAGCCTTAGGTTAAGTAATTATGTAATCTCGATATCTAGAGCATGGAACTGATTAGTGCTGAGCTTAAATAATTAAATATTAACTAGAATAATTAACCTATATACTATAGTGTATTTATTTACACAAAGAGTGCAGTGGTTTAAATCTATATCAAAGGTAATACCAAGGAGAACATTAAAGTAAATGAAAATGTCAATCACAATAGGTAACTACTTTGAGAGCGCTGTTGTTGGCGTTATTGAGATGAAACTTTTATAACAGACGTTATGTTAATTTGTAATTTATGTATTGGTCTGTACACTTCACTTAAAAAATGAAAAAAATCAACCAGTGGAAGACGAATCAAAGTAGTCGAAATATTGTTTAAATTAATTTTATTATTTAAGTGCATGCAGTGTACAGTTCAAAAAATTATTATCAACAATTATGTTGGCGTTATAGCTCCAAATGCAGGGATGCGGGTTGCGACATTACACTTGAAACTTAAGTTATTGAAATATTTATGTTTATTAGTATTAGTAACACAAATATTTCGTTCTAAACATTTGATTTTTCCCTAACTCAGACCTCACGTCCATTATAATCGTCATAAGATTTTTTTTTAAATTTGAATTTAAGTTTTTTCATTTGAAAAAAAACGTGGAATTCAAATTCACGTGTTTTTTTTATCTCATTTTGATAGGACGAATACCTTTTTTAGAAAAGATTAAAAATAGAATTATGCAAAAACGGTAAAAAAAAGTTTTTTGGGGTTTCCCGGAAATGTAATATATTTTTAGTATTGGTGGTATTTGAGATATAAAAAATCCCAAATATGTATTTTAAAAAAAAAACGGGAAAAATCTAGTTAAATTGTCTGAAATTCCTTAAAATTTTACATATTTTAAAAAATATATTTGGCCCTGTGAGAGTGTACAATCTATCATGAAATAATTTTAAATTTTGTGGTAATAATTAGGTTCTGCATAACCTAAATAACATTATAATTCACACTTGTAGATATTTTCTTTCAGTGTTGATTCCGTTTCTAGATACAAGTCCACCTCATTTCGTGATTACTCTTTTATTACTCGGGAGATTTATTTCATGGTGGTTTGGAAGAGGTGAGTTCTGTATTTCTCGTTATCAGAAGTCATTAATAACCCTTGGGTACTTCGACGTTTATTTATGTTTGTCTTCGATTGAAATCAATTGATTGGAAGACGTATCTCAGTGGGAGACTGATGAAGAATATCGAAAAAAACATCGTTGTTCGTAGGTGTTATAGGAAAACCATGATTAGTTGTTGTTCTGGAATCTGGAGCAGCTTTCGTCTAGGATTTCATCTCACGAGGTAAAACGACTTTATTAATATAACGTGTTGATGATTAGAGGTACGTGTATATGGTATAGCATTTTCAAGTGCATTTATAGCGTTTTTTATAGAGTCCATTTTTTGGCCACTTTCAAAGACTTGTGTACGAAGCGTTTTCATATTGTTATTTCGAAATTATGTCATCAAGGTTGAATAAATAAATATCAACTGAATAAAAAATGTATAAACAAATATATAGGCCCTATGTAAAATAAAATAGGACTGAAAAACCATAGTTTTAAGAAAAAAAATAGCTCTTTGTAGCATCTATTTACAAAACACCATTTTCACGTAGCCCCAACCTCTAATAATGATATCTAAAATTGCTAGGAAGTTATGTTTATAATGTTGAATGTTGTGTGTAATTAATTCAGAATTTAAAATGTATCGCGTTTGATAAAATCAGACACATCAAAAGTATAGTCATTACGATTCTGATTTTATAAAATATACGTATAATATAATACACAAATGATACATGTAAGTGGGGTGTCAAATAGCTGACAAGGTTAAAAAATGAGCATACATACATACAAACAACCCCATTTAAATTTAAAAGCGGGATTTAAAAGGCTTCTTTTTTAGCTCATTGTATTGACTTTTAAAACATACAGGCAGCTAATCCCAAATCCTACAAATAATTGTAAGGGTACTAAAAAGTAAAGTTATATCTAGCGTTTATATTCTCGTTCAATATGTGTTCAGATTCTAGATTAGTTTAGCCGATATACGGTTTGAACACGTTACATGGCTTTAGTACAATGCATATATGAATTTTGCAATGAAAGTGGTCATTAAAAATAAATCGTTGAAAATTACAAACAGTACAGTGGGTAATACCTCCACAAACACATACTATAATTAGATAACTAGGCGCAGTAGCCTTCCAAACAAGTTATCTACGAGTAATAAAGGCACAACAACCGTGGCTTTTATACAAGATTTATTGTTGTTCACTGCTCTCAAAAAATGGTCAACAAAATACATTTCAAAGCAGGAGTGAATAATGCGTTCACCCTCACCCATTAACAAGAGTCCATGCTGTTAACGATATTTTACGTAATTACGGCTTAATTCATCACCTTCGTTTGCAATACTTTGAGAAAAATGTAACTGACAATCATATTTATTTAAAATTGTTACTGACAATCAAAGATTTATTTATATATTGATTGATATTGATTGACTGTGTGAGTTTACATATCGGCAGTACATACTGGTAAACTAACACGTGTGACTTCACTCCCGTGTGAATGACATTCTTGGTGGAGGTGCCGGGTCCCAGGAAAAATATTTAATTTTCAAATTTCATAAATAAATTAATTAATTAATTCCTATTTAGAGTCTACCCACTCGGTCACATGGCTGATTTTCAGTACGAGGCATTACATTTAAAGTTAACTAAGCCAACCCTGTGGGCGCCGACACCATCGACGAGCGAACAATGACCAACTAGAGACCGGCATATTTAAGTATAAAACACCGATCAATCAAGATGGACACGATTCCACATTCGCAGAATTTAAATAGACAATATCATTCGATACGATTCCTTAATTTCTTCTCCCTCGTTTTAACTAGAAAATAATTATTTCTATTTTGGTGATTATGTATTACATATTTTAAAGTAGTTGTTTTTCGATGTGAATTTTACATTACTTTTAAAATTGTTGGCTATAACTAGGCGTATATCACAGTTAAACCTTGTAGGCTAAAGAGGGTATGGACAATTGTCCATAACCCTACACTGGCAGAATTACAACATATCAATCAATCAATCAGTAGTGAAACCTAGGGGGACGAACAAAGACATAAAG
Source organism: Sweltsa coloradensis (assembly GCA_024449915.1). Lineage (NCBI taxonomy): Eukaryota > Metazoa > Arthropoda > Insecta > Plecoptera > Chloroperlidae > Sweltsa > Sweltsa coloradensis. Next base: position 14,805 of record JAMZAV010002267.1, on the reverse strand, counting down.
AAAAACATTGACGTAAACAGGGCAACTATTTTAAACAGTTCATTCTTATACTCGAGATTTGTTTTATTTATGAAGTAACCTAAGTATTATCAACTTTTTATTTATAGCTAATGCCATATTTTAATTGTTCCTAAAAAAATATTTTATAAAGTACTAGTTCTCGGCCGTTCAAAAATATCTAATTGTATGCTGCTTCATATGTATTTTTAAATATATTTTGTTTTAAATGGAATTGAAAAAAAAAATTAAAAATTGAGCAACATTTTTCTGCTTTTACGCCCCCATTTAACCCAGACCCCCCCCCAACTACCCACCTTCTAGTCCTCAATAAATTTGACCATTCTGTTACAATTACAATAATTAGTTACTAATAAAGTGTGAGCAATTACTTGATAACACTTAGTCTAACAAGGTTTAAGGTTATTAAATTCCTCGCCCTGGGCAAAGTGAATGCAACCAACAAACCTTGGCAGTTGACGCCTGGAAAACCGCAAACATTAATTAAGTTTGGAGGCTGATTCGATAGAAGGTAAATCTTTGCGGTGCTCAGCTCTGTGCCTGAACAGTGCCACACGATGTGAACGTTCGCGGTCACAGATCTAGACAATTGAAACGAAACGATGATTGCCAGGTCGGTACAAAGGTCACAATTAGTGCTGGTAAACATTGCCTGCGTTCGAAAACTCATCAAGTTGGTGTTGTTTGATAAAAACTTGTTCAAAAACTAATCACTTTACACCAGCTGTTTGTTCACTGACTTTATCACTAGTAAAACATTTCTATGGAAGGTCTAATGAAACCCTTCGATTTATATAACAAAGGAGTGAAGTTAATCTATGTCTGTCTGTCTGTCTGTCTGTCTGTCTGTCTGTCTGTCTGTCTGTCTGTCTGTCTGTCTGTCTGTCTGTCTGTCTGTCCGTCCGTCTGTCTGTCTGTCTGTCTGTCTTGTCTGTCTGTCTGTCTGTCTGTCTGTCTGTCTGTCTGTCTGTCCAAACCAAACACGACCTCCGATTAAAAATATAGATTTGTTTATGACATTTCCCTTTAACGTGGAGGAGAGTCAAGAACCCGGCTCCTCCACCTAAAGCATATATGAGACGGAACGATTTATAATACGTTAAATCCCTCTATTTTCCCCTAACCCTTCCTTGTTAAATTACACTTAAGACAACATTTTAACATAAATGAACTAGCACACTACTCTTACGGTATTATACCAATGGACGATACGCAGAGTCAAACACGTGTTATAATAATACTGAATACGAACTTTGATGTATTTATAAACGAAACTCTACCCAATTCCACACTTTGTATAGGTTATATTCGCTTGCCAGTAGAACACACAACGCCCACGTCGTCAGCTGTGTTAATATGGATAGAAAGTTTATTAAACTCACTTTCGACATGTCCTCACAATGCTTACTACTGTCAAGTGGCTTACACTCGAGTATGCAGAATGCGATTGAAAAAAATATTTAATAATAATATGTTCAATAACAATTTTTATTAAGGACATAGCATGCACATTTAAGTAAATCATACCTCATCGTTATTAGGCCTATTAAACCTATTTTTATTCTAATTAGGAGAGATTCGGGGATGAATATACTCCCCTATTACTAGTTGAAGTTTGTGAGATGGACTTTACCTCTTTCCTCGCCTTTTACGATCAGCAGAGCCAAGATATGGGCCACATTCTACCCCGGGCCCAGATAACAACATACAACTAGTAAATTAAGCTATACATGATTACAATATATGTCAAGAAAAAAGATTTGAGACGTCTTGTGTCATATGCTTGAATTAATTATTACCGTGGGTGGGCTATTCATTTCTGAGAAAATTACTACTGGGTCTTGCAGCAAAGTGGAGATGTTAAAAGTAACATGATATTGTGTTGTGAACGTAAATTTGTGTGAGAGGAATCGATGCTGTTCGTTAAGTTGCTATGGCAACCCTGTAACAGGTATGTGGGTGGCAACAGCGTGGTTCAGAATCCGCTTTCAACAACACGTGCCCTTTAACGAGGTAGCACAATACAATGCCTTTTCCAAGAATACAGTGTGTAGGCGAAGAAAATATATAAGTTGATATTTCCGGCATATCAATAAGTGTTTTGAGAGTTCGCTCCTTTGCCATTTGTTAGGTATATGATACAAGTATTTCTCATGCGATGTTGATAAAACCTTCGAGTACAGAATACTGAAAACGTGGGCGAATTTGACAATAGAATCGTCAGAGAGAGAAAATTATTTGTGGGTGATAATTTTTTTAAGAAAGGAAAGCCAAAGAACATGTACAATGTGCGCGTCAGTGAACTGTAATAAAATAAATACAATATAAACATTATTCTTATATATGGCATACAAATATTAAATAAATAAATAAATGAATAAATAAAATGTGTATTAATAATAACCGGGAAGTACCGTCTTATTTTAAATAGATTAAGTATTTTTTTGTCTTTTAATGGTAACCTTTTATACCTTATTTGATATAATTTGGTAGGGCGCAGGAAAAATGGGAAAACGCAAAATGTTCTAGTCGAGACAGCGTTTATTGATTTATAAATACGAAGATATAAACACAATCGATCAATGTAAAGATGCTTATGATAAACTTTTCTTTTCTTTTCATAAACATTTTTGAACAAAAGGCCACAGAGAGATTTGATGGGTATTTTTATATTTTTTTAATATTTATAGAGTCTATACAGCACAAGTACCATTTTACATAGACAATTCTAATATAATATATAAATAAAGTAAAAATTAAAATTACATTAGTATATCTACAAATTAACAAATAATTATATGGTGATGATTTTGTGAAATAAAAACAAATATATCAAAATTATAAGTGCAACAAAACATAAGAGTAAATAATGTTAGTGAAAAATATTTACAGGAATGATCAATCAATATCATCATCAATCGAATCAATAGAAGGGGAAGTGCTAATTACCTTCAACTGCAGTCCATTCTATGGCTTTAAGGACCATTCTTGTGATTTTAATGTATTTTTTGCTGAACCATTGGTCATTTTCAAAAAAAATTAATCACAATCGTTGAATACAGTTCTAAAGCGGAGACTGCTACTCGCGTTGATTACTCTATCAATGGCCCCAGAGTGCACACAGTTCTAAACTCTCACGGGTGCAATCCGGTGATGAGAGGGGGGGTGGGGGGATACAACTTGACGCAATTAAATTACTCCAGTAAACACAACAACTGTTGCCGAAATGTGCATTACAATCATGGTGAAACATTTACGTCATTTGTAATTCCAAAACAGTAAAATGAAAATTTAGCTTAAAAAATAATCAGATACAAAACTTAAGTTTGGAATAGAGTGTACTTCCTAAATTCTTCTTGGGTGTTCTTCATTCCTTTCCTAGTATAATTTTTTCATAATATATCTTTGTTTATCTTTTAATTTCATTAATCGGGAAACACTCCCGTAGGTGTATTTTTATTTTAAATATGTTCTAGAAATCCCTGTACGGAAAAGATTTTGTAATTTCTGGATTTTTCATTGTGTGAACAAATAAATAAATTCGTATTTAGATACCCACTCAGTCATAAATGATTTTCAGTAGGGAACATTAAACCAAAGCGACCAAACCAAAAACTTGTAGGCCCCGACGTAATCGACGAGTGAGCAATAAACAACCAAAGATCGATATTTTTAATAGGAAATTTAGGCTAGCAATCAGTGGTAAGGACAGTGCGAACACTCGCGGATCAAAGCCAGAATCAACAAGGCCGATTTAGAACAACTTTGAATTACGATAACGGAAAGCTTATTGACCCGGAACGAAATAGAACAAGAACACACATACACACAACACACCAGTTAGCCTCTGCTTGAGGAAGAGTCGGGATGTGTGACTCAAAAATTCGCAATTGTTTTTGTGTAAGTGACCTTGGTTAATTGTTTAATTGTTTAATTGTTAACTTTGAATTAATTATGTGCCTCGTAGCTCGGACGGCTTCAAAGTCACCGTTTACAAATTCAACCCAAGAACTGATGGACTTCCAAATCGGAAGTTTAAAAATTTATGTCTATAGCGGGAATCGAACCCTGGACTTTTGCATTGGAAGCAGAGACGCTAACCACAAATGAATGGTGTATTGTGTAAAAAATGTAACATTATTGAGTATTATATTGTGTCGAAAGGGGAAAAATAAAGTTATTCTTGCCTATTATCCATTATCTTCCAGGTATGCTCCCGAACTAAAGCTCGTGCTTTCTATATAATTAATATTATTTCCTACCGTTTACAAATGAATATTACCACTAGCAACCCGCATTAAACCACACAAGAACGTGTGAAATTCAGCACGTTGTAATCCTACCTCAAGATAAATACTTGATTTGTCTGAAACTGGTTTGAATAGCAATTTAGCAGCAGAGAAGAATGTTGCGTCCAACGTGAATAAAACAAGTTACGTAATTGCTGGCTGGTGATTTGGACTTGCCCTTTTCTGTCCTACAAGTTCAGAGCCCAAGGTCGCGATGTGGGACGAGTGAATAATTAAAACTTCATCCCGGGATGCCCAAAGTTGGTTAGGAATAATTCTTGGTCTACAAGAGGAGGTAATTGGATGAGCGTAGCGAGCGTAGCGAGCGAAGCGAAGATTCCATTTCACTACACTGGAGAAAAAAATCCGGAATGTTTTTTTTTTTTTTTTTTTTTTTTTTTCTGTATTTTTGTGTGACTGTTAGCACGATTCCGGCTAAGCCGATACTCCAATTGCGATGAAATTTTATAGAGGCCTTCGAAATCTCTGGACCAAGAACTGCCATGTTTTTGAGCGCAATCGAAAAATTATTTCTCATGAAAATCGCAATTTTACAATTTTTTTTTATTTTTAAAAAATTTCTTCAGCTTATAACACCTACATGCTTTGTCCGATTTTAATAATTTTTTGACAGAACCTTAATTTCATGAATTTAGGTATTCGTGTGAAAATTGAGCGCAATCAAAAAACTATTTCTCATGAAAATCAAAATTTTTACGTTTTTTTTCTTTTTTAAAACAATTCTTTGACTTATAACACCTACATGCTTTATCCTATTGTAATAATTTTTTCACAGAACCTTAATTTTATAAATTCATTATGAAAATTTCAATATTACGATTTTTTCCTTTTTTAAAATTACGATTAATTAAAAAATTTAAGTTAATTTTTCATTTAATTTAATTTAATTTTTAAAAAAATCTTTAACTTAAGATGATTTTTTCACAGAACAACAGAAAATCCGCATAACACATGGCAGCTCAATGCACAATTACGCTCATCCAACAACGCGGCGGGACTTAAGCGTTTTCCTAGTAGGATACCAGTTAACATGGCAGAATACACTTCCGCAGACTTTTAAGCGGAGAAAGAACACGCCGCAACGGTTTCTGATGGTTGCATGAGAACGATTACTAATGCCATTAACACATTAAGTTGGAATATTAACGAAAATATATTCTAATGATATCCTAACTAGGAAAACGCTTAAGTACCGCCGCGTTGTTGGATGAGCGTAATTGGTGCATTGAGTTTCCATGTGTTATGCGGATTTTCTGTTGTTCTGTGAAAAAATCATTACTAAATTGAAGATTTTTTTCAAATTTAATTAAATTTAAAAAACATTAACGAAAATTTTAAATTTTTTTAGTTAATCGTAATTTTAAAGAAGGAAAAAATCGTAATTTTGAAATTTTCATAAGAAATAATTATTCGATTGCTCACAAATTTTACACGAATATATTAATTTATACTAGGAAAACGCTTAAGTCCCGCCGCGTTGATGGATGAGCTTAATTTTTTTTAAACGAAAAAAGCGTAAAATTGCGATTTTTTTAAAGATAATTTTTTGATTACGCTCAAATTTAACACGAATATATTAATTCATAAAATTAAAGTTCTGTGAAAAATCATTACAGTCGGATAAAGCAATGTAGGTTTTATTCGTCGAAGAAATTTTAAAAATTGAAAAAAATCGTAAAATTGCGATTATCATGAGAAATGATTTTCTGATTGCGCTCAAATTTCACACGAATATATTAATTCATAAAATTAAGGTTCTGTGAAAAAATCATTACAAACGGATAAAGCATATCGGTGTTATAAGTCGAAGAATTTTTTAAAAATCGAAAAAAATCGTAAAATTGCGATTTCATGAGAAAATTTTTTGATCAACTTTTCCCCCGTGCAGTTCTTCGTTCAGAGATTTCATAGATCTCCATAAAATTTCATCGCAATTGGAGTATTGGTTTAGCCGGAATCGTGTTCACAGACACACAAAAATACAAAAAAAAGAAAGAAAAAAAAAAAAAAAAAATCCGGATTTTTTTCTCTAGTGTAGTGAAATGGAATCTTCGCTTCGCTCGCTACGCTCATCCAAAATTTAAGGTTCTGTGAAAAATATCATTACAATCGGATAAAGCATGTAGGTGTTATAAGTCGAAGAAATTTTAAAAAAAATCGAAAAAATCGTAAAATTGCGATTTTCATGAGAAATAATTTTCCGATTGTGCTCAAAAACGTGGCAGTTCTAAGTTCAGAGATTTCGAAGACCTCCATAAAATTTCATTGCAATCGGAGTATCGGTTTAGCCGGAATCGTGTTAACAAACAGACAAAAATACAAAAAGAAAAAAAAGAAAGAAAGAAAAAAAAACATTCCGGATTTTTTTCTCCAGTGTAGTGAAATGGAATCTTCGCTTCGCTCGCTACGCTTATCTAACTAATACTACTCGGTTAGGAAGAAGACTCTAGAAACAAACTCACGAGGCATCATCCATGAAACTATATCGTCTAGCCTTAGTGCATTAATATGAGACGTTAAGCAGTACCAATCAAGTAATGAAAGTAAAAGTGTTCACTATTCAAAACAATTTCGTTCAGTTAATGATCGGCTCAGATCATTAACCTGGACTATCAAGTTGATATAAAAGGTAGGATGCAGTACGAAAATGTGCTTGGCATTCGGAATAAACGGGCAAAGTTTAAGGTAATAGAGTAAATTATGGACTTATACGAAAGCGATGAATAATAATGAATTTTACTGCACGCTATAAAATCAAATCTTTACCGTGGGAATTAAACCTTTATAGGGTGCAACCCCTCGGGTGAACAGTGTGTTTCGGGTAGGACAATTGTGAAGGGGTGTCCGAGGGCTATTTAAGAGGACTACATTCGCATTAACGACTGAAGAAAACCTAGGAAAAAACTCTATTCAGGATTGTCGGTCACGACGGGATTCGAACCCAGGACCTTCCGAATCAGTGTCAAGCGCTTAGAGCTCGTCTCGAGCAAACACTGTCGGTTGCCCGAAGAAAACAGAAAGCTGAGCGCTCGGATTCGTCTCTTCGCTAACCGTAGCAAATCCTCTTAAATATTAACTACGGCGTGGTGGTAATATAACCGACGTCGTACGCGGTTGGACAAGTTAATAGACGCTTGGTTTCCATTATAAGCTTACGACTTGACATTAATTTCTCAAGCGTACGTCACACTAATTGGTACGGATTGCGGATACGCCTCGACGTAAACATTGCTTTCAACAGGGGAATACACTACACAAGGAGCTAAACATGTTTTAAGCAGTTTCAGTAAAACGAAGTAAATGAAGATTTGCGTTTTGTAGTTTTCTTCCGCAAAAGTTTTATCGTTCCCTGATTTGCGATTTTATTTTTTGAAAAATTTTCTTTTGTCCTAATTTCAATTTCATTAATTTGGTAATTAATTTCTTTTCAAATTTTTAAACAAACTATTTAGATATATTATCATCACTTGTCGTCTCATCATACATTGCTTAATAGTAAGTGTGTGGGTATCGGAAATTTGGGGTAGGATCTAATATTTGGGGCCCTACCTGACTGACAAAACTGATCATCGATTTTCGAGTAGCAAAACATATATTTAGGGGTAAATGGTGCAGGTGCCAGTTCAGGATTTTCAAACTTTACTAATAGAGGTGCTGGTCCAGACAATTTTTAATCATTGTTTTATTAAAATGTGTTATTCAATTAAAATACAGGAAATATAAATTTAATTGGATGAAAATCATTGTATGATTCTTCGCAAGTAAAAATAAATATGATTTCTACATACTGAAGCCAAACGGGCGTTTTTTCCTACCCGAACCCGACCCGACTGTCAAAACCTCTACCCGCAAAGTCTTAATTAATTGTATTAAAATTTCAAAAAGTGCTTTTAACAACAATTCATTATTTTAGTGTAATTTTATGTACGTAATTGTATGTGTTTAAAGGGGCTAAAAAACCCAAAAATTATTTTTTACCACATGATCTATAGCACAATACTACACTTAAATTACAGTTTAAAAAATTATATCTTGTAACTGTGATTTAACACGATTTTTTAATTTTTTTGATCCAGAAATTGGCAAAAATTGGTGTTTTGGAAAATTTCCTAAATCGGCTTTAACCTGCTTCTTTTTTGGTCCACATAGATGCTAGAGCGTAGTACCAATTTAAAATGCCCCTTTATAACATAGTGTCTTGAAACTGTGTCCAAATACACCCTCAAACACGCAAAAATATGCATTCCAAAATCACACCCCATCTTGGTAATCAGCATATTTTGACCGAACTACTTGCCCAAATTACAAAATAACAAAACAAAAAAATATAGAGAAATAACAGAAAAGGCTGTCGAGTACTTCAATAATGGCCAATATTTTTTTGGATCAAAATCCTCCAAGGTCACGGGGCATAAAGATCGTCCCCATGTTATTTTCTTATGGGAGATTTTTGCCGGTGGGACCTAGGTCGAAAAATGTCATGTTTGACAATTTTTTGGGAGGTCATGGTGGCCCCAATAATTTTTCTGTTGATTAAATTTACTAGTTGTTAGCCTGAATGAAATATTTTTTTTTGAGTTTAGCGGTTAAATACCCCTTTAACATTTTTTGTAAACCAGATTTAATAACTGAATAGGATAGAGGTTACATGAATAAATAAGTGCGTTCCACTTTTAAATAATACGCTCAAAGGTCAGTGACGCAGTTTAAAAGTTTTGAAAGTAAATTGTTTAATTAGTAGAAGGTTTTAATAAAGTTTGGCTATGAATTTATTTTCAAACATGTGACGTAAATTCCTAGCAAAACAGCGCCGTCTCGATGTAAATGGTGACAAGACTTGGAAAGTTATATCGTTGAATTTAGAATGCTTTACTATATATTCTAAACTCAATGGTTATATTATAGGTTGACTTACAAATATATTTTAATGTTTATTATAATTATTAATAATTACATCATTATACATTTTATGGAAATGGAAATGGAACCGTCTCGGTAGCTTAGGGGTAAAGCCCCCGTCCGGCAATTGGGAGACCAGGGTTCGATACCCCGCTGATATGGATTTTTAATTTCTGGATTGATTTTCATAGACTCAATTTACACCTACGGTAGTGTTTCCCGACTAATGAAATTGATAAATGATTATAATTATTTTGCGACAGTAGATACATAAATACAATATTCAACGTCTAACTCAATGTTTTTTTTTTTTTAATATCGGAAGATTGGCGTAACAGGGTTTATGATAAGCGAAAGTGAGACAACCCTAAACTGTTGGCATATAAAACAGTCTAACCAGGGATTTGAGAATATTCCAAAAATATTCGTGAATAGTTGTCAGCTACTATTTGATTCAAATAGTTACCTCCACTGCCATGTCGGCAAACAGCCCCGAGTTTGGCAATTGTTTTTTGCCTGTTGCAATCTAGCTACGAATATGAAATTTTACAGTATTTCGTACTTTTTTGCGAGGTCGGGGTGAATACTATAACCAATGTCTATTGAAACTCGATAATTCGTTTCTAAGTGGCTCGCACCCGATTTATACATTTCCCGTGCGACCAAAAATCGAGTTCATACGGTAATCATTGTACATTATACTATTTGTTAAAATTATTTCGATATTTTAACTTTCAATCATCAACTAATCGATATTCTATTCGAACCTTACAATCACTATTCGTGCACCCCTAGGTCTTATCAGTGGTATACTACTATACAACTATACTATACTACTAATTATGCAAGTTGATCATAATAAACACATTTTACTCATTCATGCGCTAAACCACTGATTAGACCTAGGGGTGCACGAATAGTGATTATAAGGTTCGAACCGAATATCGATTAGTTGATGATCAAAAGTTATAAATAATTTAATTTATATTTTATTTATATTATTCATAATTTAATAATATCGATTAGATGATGATTGAAAGTTATAAATAATTTAATTTATATAATATATTTATATAAAATAATTTAAATTATTTATAACTTTCAATCATCAACTAATCGATATTCGGTTCAAACCTTATAATCACTATTCGTACACCCCTAGGTCTAATCAGTGGTTTAGTGCATGAATTAGTAAAATGTGTTTATTATGATCAACTTGCATAATTAGTAGTATGGTATAGTAGTATAGTATGTAGTAGATTTGTTTACAAATTGATTACACGTCTTACCTCACACTGTTCTGGGGTTTTGTTATCGTCGTCTGGCCCTTTTTCTCATTCACCGTATAAAAGACAATCTTCTCCGTCCCAATCCACATTATTATTCCCTCCATAATTCGCTCCGTAAAATACCTTACTCACGACTTGTTCTATAATAGCTTTATTATATGAAGAAAACCTTCAAAAACTTTCAGTTGGGAATACCGACAACCTTCATCGAACTAATTTGACCTCACGAATTACAGTCTCACGTACTAAGAGGAAGGTCTACCGCCAATATTAAAACCACGCGAAAATACCTGATTACCCGGCCTGCTCAGGCCCTACGCAGTTTCTATATCCTTAATAGTTGTTTGCTAGGAAAACGCCATAGTCGTTGTTAAACGAGTGAGTGAGCCATGTGTTGAGTACCCGGTAACACTTCTTTTCTTCCCCCTACCTTGGGCCTCCCTAGCCTATCATAGACTAGAGAGGCGCATTATGGCCTTACAGTTGACGCGCCCTTATACCAACTTAACTTTAAAACCCTATTATTTATACCAATATAATTATCAATTTTAAATGCAAATGTTCCCGGGTACTCAACACATGACTCGCTCACTCGTCTAACAACGACTTTGACGTTTTCCTAGTCTAGTTGGCTAAGGCACCCTTATACACGAAATGTAGGTGACCTGGGTTCAATTCCCTGGTCGGGAAAGATTTAGTAATTTATAGATTGTATTTAAAAAATTATTAAACATGTTTTGAAATGCATATAACGCAGTGTATCATCTGTGACAATACTATGGAAAACATAGCCAGTACGAAATACTTGAAAATATTGCAAGGTTTATTCAATCTCCCAGCTCTATTTTGGGGGTACCTTGAGCGTGCAAGATTCGATAAACCTTATGCACTGCTTGCTATTTTCACAGCCTGAAAAAATATCAAACAAAAAGTATTTTTTCAAAAACAAAACCATTGTCGTTAAAATAATTCCTACACATTGGCAGCCTATTTTTCAATTTATTATTTCTTGTAGGTTTAAATCGCAATAGATAGCTGATTTTGTTAACAGTTCTCAGTCAACTCGTACCGGATGTCTGTTCAAAATTTCAGCGCAATCTGTTCAGCGATTCGGCTGATTTTCGATGTACACACAGACCCACAGACTCACAGAATGAACTCTCAGTCGCTTCGCTCCCTCGTCTATTAACTAGGGAAACGCCAAAGTCGTTGCTAAACGAGTGAGTGAGGCATATGTTGAGTACCCGGTTCCGGTTACATTACTTTTCTTCCCCCTACCTTAGGCCTACCTAGCCTATCATAGGCTAGAGAGGCGCATTATGACCTTACAGTTGACGCGCCCGTCCCCGTATACCAACAAAACTTTAAAAAACTATTATTTATACGAATATAATTATCAAACTTAAATGCAAATGTTCCCGGGTACTCACCACATGACTCGCTCACTCGTCTAACTACGACTTTGGCGTTTCCCTAGTCTAGTTGGCTAAGGCACCCTTGTAGCCGAAATGTGGGAGACGTGGGTTCAATCCCCTGGTCGGGAAAGATTTTGTAATTTCTAGATTGTATTTCAAAAATAATTAAACATGTTTTGAAATGCATATAACGCAGTGTAGTCCATCATCTGTGGCAATAGGGCCTACTATGGTAAACATAGCCAGTACGAAATACGTGAAAATATTGCAAGGTTTACTCAATCTACGAACGGAATTTGGGGGTACCTTGACGTCCAACATTCGACTGACCTTGCATGGGCACGGCATTCCACGGCCAGACGAATAACAAACAAAAAATATCTTTTCAAAATCTAAAACATTGTCGTTAAAATAATTTCTAAACATTGGAAGTCTATTTTTCAGTTTATTATTTCTTGTAGGTTTAAATCGCAATGAATCTTGCTGATTTTGTTAGCAGTTCTCAATAAACTCGTACCGGATGTCTGTTTAAAATTTCAGCGCAATCTGTTCAGCGATTCGGCTGATTTTCAACGTACACACACGCACGCACGCAGAAAAACAATAAGGGCCGTTTAAGTCGAATGGAGATCACTCCGTTCGCTACGCTCACTCGTTCAATCAGTGCTGATTACGAATTAAATTGAAGTAACCGATTATATTTTTATACTTTTCATGCAGGATAATATACTTCTAACAAAGCTTATTAACCACTTATTCGATTTGTGAATTACTGAAATCAGGTAATTTAGGGTGGTTTTTATACTGGCGGTAGTCATTCCTCTTAAGTATTTAAATGAAAGTACTCTAGTGAAAACCATTTTATATGTAGTTGAGTGGGTAGACTCTTAATAGAAATGTATTTATTTCCGTCAATTACTATATAAGACTAATGACAAAATATTAGTATTATATTTCCATTCATGGCGTGAGCCGCATGTAGTGTAGTGTAGTGTAGTGTAGTGTAGTGTAGTGTAGTGTAGTGTAGTGTAGTGTTAACGAGAGGAAACATCAATAGCAAAACTTTAACAAATAGTAGAAACGAAGGAAAGTTTCTTCCGGAAAAGGTTCACAGAAATTTCGAATGTGTGTTTGCACTAACCAATAGAGACGAAATGAGATTTTAGGATTCGAACCACGAACTATTTGCTCGTGAACTTGATGCTTCTTGTTTTCTACAGTTGATTCACAAGTCTTTACTTTAGTCTGGTTAAAACACGATCAAAGAAGGACTTTTCGTAAAATCAACCCATTTATTAGTTTCAGTCACGTTCAAGAAAATAGTTTTTAGCAACATTGTGTCCAAGTTCGAAATCCACAATCAAATATCTACCCAATCGAGACAATAATATGAGATTGTACTTTTCGAAATGAATCTACATTTCATTCATTTTATTTTATTGTGTTAACTCAATAATGTTGCCTAACTAACCATAAAATTTGTTTTAACAATTTTTGTAGTTTCGTTTGGACACAATCAATTATTAAACAATTACCAAACGCTAACATTTTGGAGTTTGGGTGTTAAAAAGTAAAAACGGGGACATGAATGTGAAATAATAATGTAGTGGATAGTTGATAAGATGCTATTCAGGATATTGGCGTGGGGTCTCTAGCTACAAACTATAAACTCAATGACAATTCAGTGAATTCCATGCAGAGCTTACAGTGAATTTCCCCATCGTCCATTTCTGAGAAATGTGTTGTAAATATATGGAAATCAATCGAGATAAATTACAAAATTCGGGGCATCGGAGCCGGGTCTCCTAATTGCCGGTCGGATACGTTAGCTACCGAGCCTGTTTATTTAAAATCTGAATGCACCAACAACCCAAATGCTATGAAGTCTCGTCTCGATAGATTAGGGGTTAAAGCACTCGACCGGCATTTGGAAGACCATGGTTCGATAATAGCAGAGAGGGATTTTTTTATCACTCGACACTGAATCTGCGTGGTTTGGTTGATTTCCGTGCTGCATTCCGACAATCGGCAGACTAGACGAATCTTTCGATTCCGTCTGCTATTCGAGTGTCGGAAACACTTCCAACAATCGAAAATTCGTAAACAACAAAATCCTCCATTTATATTTCGATAACATAAATAAATAAATTCGGATTTCGAGTTTACACACTTAGTCATAAAGCATCATACGTTGCTTAAATACCGGAATATTTATTGATTTGTTGGTCCACAGTACACTTGTTTGAAACTTTATACTTTATTTCATTTAATTTCATTTATTATTCATCATCATACATCATAAAATATATTACTGATTTCGTCATTTTACGGAAAAATGTTGTTAATGTTGCCCAATATTTTGTTTTCATTATTATTAAGTTATAAAATCGTTATAACATTACCTTAAATTTGACGTTGTTCGGATAGAAAGGTAGTACACGGCTGCAAAAAACTCACTGCCTTATAAATATGCAGCTGGCTGGTTTCTTCTACATATAAGCATGGCGGTGGACACTAATAATTTTATAACGAAGCTTCCGATTGTCTTAACAATGGTAAAATCCTTGCTACTTGCGTCATGGATTGACTCCGACAATCGGAAACCAAACTCGAGTCTACCAAATGTCGGAATTGTTTATTTATGGACGGAATCAGATTATTCAAAACCACGCGGAAGTCGAGTCCAGGCGAGTCTCACCCTCTGATTTCCATGTAATCAATATTACATATCGGGAGTGTTTCCCGACTAATGAAATTGAGAAGCGTGCATCGAACTGCAAACATTGAATGGCATCAAATGTAGTTTTAAAAGATTAAAATGCCCTTCGAGTTATAAACAATGACCGGGATATGCGGTCGAGTGAACTAATTTTC